>BJCM01072261.1:0-10661 GCA_018326385.1 Flaveria bidentis | reverse complement strand
GGGGGGGGTTGGTTTAACAATTTACACTTTCAACCCCTCAAGTTTCATATTGTTATTATTTTATGCCAAAAATTTTAAAACAAGGTTTTAATAATTACATTTCCAACCCTATACTTTATAAAATCCAAATTTTAAATGATTATTTCATTTATTTATTTATTAAATATTATATAAATTATATATCTTATTAATTATCAAATTATTAAGGTGGTAAAACAAATGATAATCTTGATACATCTATTTATCTTTATAAATCTCATATTTAATATAAACTTATATAACTTTTGTAGAATTTTGAAATATAATTATTATTTTTATATAATAATTAGAATTTCATAAATATTATATAACCAGATAAATTTATAAACTTATTAAGTGGAAGATTAAATGTAAATTTCAAATCACCAATTTTATAAAATTAGTTAAATAACACATTGATTGTTTTTTTTTTTAAAAACCACCAAAATGATAGAAATAGTTTGAATTAATGTGCTTGATTTATAAAACCAATAGAACGGGTTCGGGTCTACATTTTAAAAATGGGCAGATGTTAGTGCTAAAGCCGAGGTATTGCCGGCTCCTGATGACGTATGCTTGTTCATCATGGGAACCAAATACACTTAGCCAATCTTATATACTTGTAATCAAGTCGAGGTTTGGTTGTAACGATATGTGTTCTATAACTTTACTAACTTATAACCTATGACTTGAATTGCTACTTGTAACCTTGTTATATTATGTATAAAAACCTTAGAAACTCACCAACTTTTTAGTTGACCTTTTATTTTTATCATGTTTCAGGTTTACTTCTTGTGGATCTTCTTGTGCTCATATAGGACTTGGACCTAGATTAATTGAAAGTCTTATGTTACTAGTTGTATCTTGATTGTTTTGTAATTACTTATTTGTCTTGTAATGTTTAATGAATAATGACATTTAATATTATTTCAACTTAATTAGTTTCATGTGCTATAAACAATCGTCTCACATTCGTCCGCTCGATAATTCCGCCGTCGGTCGGGGTGTGAAAACAATTAATAAACTTTATTTGTAATAAAAGAAAGAAATTGTTTGAGTATTTAAATTACTATAACATATTTTTGAAGGAAAAATTAATGTGTGGGTGTCTAGAAAAAGAACAAGTGACTAAAACATGGTTTAAGAGAATGACAAGTGGCAAAAGAAACCTTGTTTTATTAGAGGTTATAGATTTCTTGGAATTAAAACAAATTATAAGGCATGCTCTTTTTTTCAACTTAGCTTAGTATGATTAAACACCACAGTAAATAATTAATGGGTTGTTTGGTAATATTTGAATAATTAAGTATTGAACCAATAAGAGATCTGAATCATTAAATGTTGGATCATTAAGATGTCTGAACTATTAAAAGCTGAACCATTAAGAGGTCTGAACCGTTAAGAGCTAGTATATCGTTTAACTATTCAAATGCACATCTCTAATCAATTTAGATAATAGGTCTTAACTATTCAACATTAGACCTCTTAACCATTCAACATTAGTATAATGCTTAACCATTCAAAGACAGACATTTGCTCGCGAAACAAACAGTCTGAACCATTAAATGTTGAACTATTTAGACATCCGAACATTAAGAGGCTGATTCAGATGTTAGGGTTGTGCAAATGTCGGTTCGGTTCGGTTTTTGAGCTCCACCGAAACCGAAACCGATGGTTCGGTTATTGGAATTTAATCAACCGAAACCGAGTATCGGTTCGGTTTTTGGTCGGTTTCGGTTATTTTCGGTTTTTAGTTTTGATGTTATAAGTTTGGTATGGAGCCTGGTTTCATTGTTAAGAAGTGTTTTGTACATGTTCAAAGCGTAAAAATACATGAAATGTGTATGGAAATATGTTTAAATATATGATAATAAATGAAAAGCATACAAAAAATACATGAATATATGGTAATCGGTTCGGTTTCAGTTATTTCGGTTATCGTATAAAAGAAAACCGAAACCGTAGCCGAATGGTTCGGTTTTTGCCATATCTTAACCATAACCGATCGGTTATTTCAGTTTCGATTATTTCCGGTTCGATTTCGGTTTCTTTTCGGTTATCGGTTTTGAATTCTCACCCCTATCTGATGTTACCAAATAACCCTAATAAAAGTCATTCAACCTTCCTTAATCCGAATAGTTCTTGAGCCAATTCACATGAGTTACCGTGTTCATAACCAACAATAAAAGAACTAGTCACAAAATAGCCTATGACCAAGTACTAAGGATTAATCTTATTCTTGTTTAGCATGTGAAATTGGACAACATAAGAAAACGCTTCACTAGCATCCACTAAGAGGTTAACCAACAAGCACTCGTCTTAGTACCATAGTTTTAATCCACTTTCCTCTTTCTCTTAGCATATAGCATTTCGCCACTAAGAAAACAAGCCTCATTTCAACTTTTTGATTCAATCTAAAAACATAATATCCATCTTCAAACAATCAAACTATTTGATTTATTCTATAAAATTGTAAGCCACTATTAGATAAATCTATTTCATAAGTTATCACGTGATTAATTTATCGGATTACACATAGAATGTTTTTGATGGAGTAGCATTAAAATTTCAAATTTTGAAGTTTTTCTGTATGAATGTCACGTGACCATAACTTTTTTTTTGTCTCTGTTTCTTGTCAAAAGAAAAAAAAAGAACCCACCAAAATAACTTACGTAGTCCCCTTTTAATTTATTGTATGGTCAACCAAGATCCACTAGTATAAGCCCATTATTAGTTTTAGTAATGTACAATTCAAGTGAAGCCCAAGTTTATAGCCCATTTAAAGTATTAACAGTCCAAATATTGACTAAAATTAAATCAAAAGTACGCACAACACCTAACTTATTTGATTTTTTAATACTATTTTCTCGATTAACATGTTAATCAAATACACTAAAATATAAGTTGATAACACTCAAATTACCAATATTTCTCCCTTATTTTAATGATAACCATGCTTAACTTAACCATCCTCATCATATCCTGTAAATTTAATTTCCACCTTAGTATATTATGTGATACAAATATTATAATAATCGAGCATCGCTATGAATTGAACCCAATTTATCCATTTAAATACTTGTAGGTAACATACATATAAGTTTACAAATCCAAACTTCACTTAGACATTATGAATTATTAAAATAAATTTCTAACAGATTTTTTCTTGCGGTCTCAATCATGCTTTGAGATAATTATATTAATGTGGTCCAACTTATTGATTTTAACTCTAACATTGTATTATATGAGAAATTGGGCTTTTGACATAAGATATTATAATGGACTTTAAACTCACCCCTTTAGCTGATTTAAAGCCACAAATCAAATTCAGTAACAGCCATTATACTATACTTTGAAAACCTTCGACCAAAGTTTTTGAGCATAAGATACCACCCTCTAGATGCATAGCTTGTGTTTTTTGTCTTTTAGTAAAAGTTGTTTTTGTCATTTTTGATTCCTGAGTTTAACTATATGTAACTTTTTACACTATAACACTATACTTATGACTTGTTTTTTAAACACATTCATATGTTTTTATTTTTTCCCTCTTATAAGTTTATAATTTAATGTTAAGTTTAAATATTTTTTAAAATTTCATCAAAACATGCTTATTTTTATCTACATTTTGATATATTTTCATTCAAAATGATTTTGTGTATCAGAATGCATAAATAATCAAATAACTAACATACAAACTGTAATCAAAACTTAAATTATACAAGTTAATTGTTTTTTACATGTTTACTTATCTCTTCATCCTACAGCTTTTAAAATATAGTGTTTAATAAACTCTTAATTTGTATGTTATTATTTTAATTATGTACTTTTAACTAATTTGTTTTCTATAATTGTGTTGCACCTGTTTTCATCGATGTTCATATATAAAATCCTTTTGTTATTTTTATTTACTTACATAAAGTTTCAAGTATTATAAACGTACCCGCACTAATTCATGGGTTTGTGCCGTTTTTATTTTTTTATATACGGTTTTAATGTTATCAACAACCTGACAGTTTTGTTTTTTTTTCTTATATAAGGTTACGTATAACATCAACGTCCTCTTCAACTTGTTGGATCACAAAATGTTCGTTCTTTTCATGCTCTTACACCCTCGCCCCTTTAACGCACGGGTTCACAATGATGTTTCACATTATTTTTTCTTTTTTTGGTTATTGGATTTTAACAATCTCAACTTTTATTTATTGGTTGTGATTAATTTCAATTCAAGTAATATTTACAGGCACTCTCAACTTTAACTCTACTTTCCTCTAACGATCTCTTACTAAACGAGAGTTAACACTGTTAGTTTTTTTGATGATATGGACTATTTATACGAACACTAAGATGAGGTTGACCATTGTCATTTCCAGTCCATTGACCAATGAATTATCGTCTTCTTTCGCTCTCAAACTAGAACCATCTATATTCTTTTGATCGATTTCGTTAGAGATTTTTGAGCTCTTGTTACTTCATCACTTTTGTGAAGAATTAGGGTTTCACTTTCATGTAAAGAAAATGGATTCCACATGTGTTGAATGTTGATATCGGAGAAGTATAGCTTCAGAGGACCAGATAATCCCTCTTTTGACGCAATCGCAATCAATATATCTACCCTAGGCGAAAAGCCATATGGATTCAAACTATCAAATGGTATCACAGGCAATGAAGGAAACTACAAGTGAGATCATGTAATATATATACAAAACTTATGCACAACTTCCGAATAGGATATTCTATCTAGAATTCTTTTCCTCACATGATTCTTTATGTGTATCTGGATTCTTTTCATAAATTTGAATGCCATACTGTTGTATACCCCATACCGTCTACACGTTGTCCATTTATGTCTTTTTGTATTTTCAGTTACTGACATTATCAATCTTCTTTAACTTAAACAGCATACTGTGTACTATTTATTTGTTTCACTTTTAGTAAGTTGTTTAACTTAAAAATGCTTACTTTTTTATGTATACTACTTGTAGTTAGTCCTCCAATTGATCTGTCTTATTTTTTTGCAATGACAGAGCAAGCATTGCCTCTTTTTGAGATAGCATTTACTAGTTAGGTAATTATCTCAATCTTACAGTTTATGTGGTTAAGAAGAGGTGGAGAACCAATATTTGTACCTGTAAATGTAAGATTTCTTATAGTTTCAAGGGCTTTTACTGGATGTATATTAACATTTATTTACTGTAAGTTTTGTAATTTTGAGGATTCGGTATGCTCTTTATACTTGGATGGACTACCACAATAGAAGGTGAAGCAGTGAGTTAATAAATCCATATGAATTAATCTTGGCCTTATCTCTTAAGATGTTGTTTCTCTTTTGCTAGATTCACAAATGAAAGTTTCTTGTTGTTTCTTTCGCATTGTTGCAAGGTTTAACAGATTATGTCCCAGCGGATTTTCTTTTTGGAATAATGTAATTACGTTAACTTTTGATTACATATTGGATATTTGAACTTCTTGAGAAAGAGTGTACCATTTTATGCAGTTTCAAGCCTAAATTATCTGTTCTTTTTTTTGGTGCAGTTGGTTTAGTTGCATCATTAGCTGATGAAGTGAGATACTGCTTTTTAAGAGCCGCATCAAAGGCTTCTGATCAATCTATGTAAGAATGCTTTATCATTCTATCGTTTTCCAATAATATTTTTCGTCGAATTAATTTATTTTCTAATATATTTTTATTATTTTTTTCAGGGGTACTATATTTTCATCTGGTCTGCTCTCTGGTGCCGCAATATGCATCATTACCGCCCAAGTAAGACTGTAATTTGGTAAATCAGTTTACCACATTTTGATTTTGCTTGAATGTAGTCAGTTATACCTAAAACATAGATATACTAAAGTTACTGTAACCAACAATCAAAATTCATAATTGAAATAATTGACCTGCCTTTGTAATTGTCTCAAAATAATAATGTGACAAGATCCATAAGCATTATTGAATTTTTATAACTAAAGTTTACTGCATCTTCTTAAACCAATATATTTGTTGTTTTCATTTCATTCTAGGAGCTGTATTCTTATCTTTAATGTTTTTTAGTGTATTATTTTACAAATTTTCTTCCAGGAAATTGTGCTGCCTAGCTCCTATTCATTCATACTATGATTTTTTTCTCAGCATATTGTCCTTTTTTTGCTGAAGTGAGTACGGGAACTTAGCCATATTAGTATATGCTCAAATAACACAGTCTGTCACACACTAGAAAAGATTTATGTTTGGTAAGTTATTGGATGTAGTAGTTAAATTTAAATCTTGAAAACTAAAAATAAAAACTGTCTTTCTGCGGTTATTTCTGGCACGTGAGCAGTGGGCTTCATCTTGAGAAAACCAGCTAAGCTGCAGATATTCGATGCCGTGAGGCAAGTCCTTAACGTGCTTCTTGTTAAATAGAAATATTATACTTGTGTTAGCTAATTAGGTTAATAATACGAAGCTGTTAAAAGCACTTTAACCATCCATATCCAAAGATATCTGGAAATTGTCATCATTAAAGTCCCTTTAACAGCAAGAATCTTTTAGAAGTGGCGAGCAATGGTCCCTAAAGTTTATCTTTTTATTTCTTTTAACTTTTATTTTGTCAAGTTAACGAGAATGTCAAAATCATTTGGAAGGCGTTAGGAAACTCACGAACGATGGTAGAATATGCTTTTTAGAAAATCCATAGAACATAAAGAACTTATTCTTGATAGATAAGGTTGCCCTTTTCTGGTATGCAAAAATGCATCTACCTTTACTGCTAGGAGCTTCCTGAAGATAGTTGTGGGATATATAATGATAATTATAGTAAATGGAATATCTAATACAATATTCACCCGAAGAATTCGCATGGATTCTTATAACATTTTGTGAATTAATGAAAAACTAATATAAAGCAGGGTAGTAACATTTATTAGAAAATGCTTCAAACTGCATCAAAAAGACACATCTTTATTTGGCAAATTTGAGTTAGAACTTAGAAGTCAGTTTTCATTCATAAGTTGGATGAATAATCATAAAACATTTGTTTTCCAGGCTGCATTATTCCCGTAATGGGTATGGGATCATCGCGTGTCGTGCTGTCATTTGGTAAAGTTGTAGGCTGTTTTCTTGTTTTTGTTTCAGCTTGTTAACCGTATATTTTGGACCAGAAAAAGAATTGGAGTAACCTTTCATTGTGTTACAAAAGCTTAGAAGCGCACCCATTTTTTATTCCAACTTATGATTGTGTAACAAGTTACTGATATAAACCGTACATGTACAATGTAATCAAATATATAGAAAACAAACTGGTTTAATATTAACATCCTACAGTAGTTGTGCTACTTTGTTACTTTGTGTATTAATCTAGATTATAGCATAAACTATGCGACTTTTGTTTGTCAATTCTGTTTGTTTTTCATTGATGACTTGTCAAATGGCCAAATGGGTTTATATGAAGGATACTAATGTTGAATTTAAGAAAATCTAGTTTTGACCTGTACTAAATACTCATGGAAAGGTATGCCATATAAAATTTCGAGTAAATTATTCATTTTAACCACTTGCATCCCTATGGTTTCAAAATTGCCATCCTTAACGTTTCATGATATCTTCATTTAAGTCTATGTTGTTTTATTTTTATTTCCATTTGAGTCCAGATAACTAACACCGTTAGTTTTCTAGTTAAAATAATTATTAAAAAGACTAAACTACCCTTTTGTCACCACCATGACAACTACCCATCACCACTATAACATCAACCCATCACAACCTTCATAGTCACCCATCACCACCACCGCCACCATACTCCCCATCATCACCAACGTAGTCCCTATCACCACCACCGCAACTCCCATCACCACCACCGCATCCCTTATCACCACCATTGCAACCCCTATCACCATAACCGCAACCACCCATCACCACCACCACCACCGTAGTCCCCATCACCACCTTAATAGCCCCATTAGCCCATCACCACCACGACAGCCCCATCACCACCATGGTAACCCCATCACCACCAACGTAGCCACCATCACCATGACCATAGCCCCATCATCACCTTCACAGCCACCTATCACCACCACCGTAGTCCCTATCACCACCAACGTAGTCCCCATCACCACCTCCACAAACCCATCACCATCACCACCGCAACCCTATCACCACCACCACAACCCCCATCACCACCACCATAGCCCCCATCACCATCAACGCAGCCCCCATCACCACCACCGCAGCGACCTATCACCACCACCGTAGTCCCCATCACCACCTCCATAGCCCCATTACAACCATGGCAACCACCCATCATCACATTCGCATCGACCATAGCCACCCATCACCACCATTGCATCCACCCATCACAACCACCCATCACCACCACCACCAAAACGCCAATCTCCACCACCATAGTTGACCATCACTACTACATCTGCGATTTTTGCCAAAACACCCTTGGCCGCCATCGTGTTTCACCTTTCACCACTAGAACTACTTCTCTAGAACAACAATTTTACATTTTGGTGGTTGTGGTATATCGATCACACACATACACAAAGAAGAGAAAAGAAGAACAGAGATATGGGTGGTGGTGCAACGACCGCAGTTGTTGCGGTGGCGGTGGTTGTGGACATAAATAGGGAGAAGAGAGAGAGAGACATGGAGAGAAGACGAAAGAGGTGGGGTGTGGATGGGCGGATATTAAATTAGGGTATTTTTGTCATTTTATTAAACTTAACGGAAAAATTTAAAGTCGTTAGTGTGTTGGACTCAAATGGAAATAAAAATGAAACGTTAGGGGCAGATGGTAATTTTGAAACTACAGGGATGCAAATGGTTAATATACACAAACGTCAGGAATGCAAATGGTAATTTACTTTAAAATCTTAGTTGGCAAATGAAAATTTACGCGTAATCAAATGGGTTGCCACGTGAGTGTCGAGTGTGCAGTAAAGTGGGTTAAAAACCTTAACTTTCAGTGGGAGGAAGTGGGTGAACGAAACATCACACTTATTCACTCCATTTAAGTGCCACATCATTATTTTTTTTTTCACTCACTAACTCTCATTCAAGAGGGTAAGGACATGAGGTTCTACGTCATGAGATGAGCACACTTATTTAATTCAATGTACAAAATTTGTTACACGATCTCCTACCCATCACACTCATTCTCTTGACACCATGCTCATATAACCCTCTTTAGTGAGGCAATTCATTCGAAGGGTGTGGTGGTGTTCGATCCACTCATTAGAATAACCAACACTTCTCCTCATTGCTCTCGTTCTAACCATTCATTCATGAACTCGCTACATCATATGAGTATATATAAATTACTTAATTATTTCATAACTTTAATCAAAAAATTAGTGTTAATCATTTAATTTCAACTTTATTGCCCTATTTTAACTTGTCATAATAATTATTTTGAAAATAGGCTTCAAGACATCCCATCATTTTAGATGGTTTAATTAAAGAAAGAAAGGTACAATTTGATGCCCATTTTTGAGGTAATATAGTTGCTTCCCGTAAGCTCATAAAGTGAACTAGATGCTCATGCAAACCCAACATATTGGAGCACAATATTACTTTTCAATTCCTTTTACATGCTTTAAATATACTAACTAAAATCATTTTTTTAAGTTCTCCCTGACACACACAACACACAAATACGTGTGTTCTCGACCAAGTTAGGGTTCCAAAGGACTAGCAAGATTGACATGGTTCAACGAAATATTTCATGGCTTGAATTATTATAATTAGATTTTGTTTTTAGGAAAAAAAAACCATAATTACTACACTTTAAAAAAAGCATACTCTCACTGTATAGTGTACAAGTGTACAACATCAAATGCATGCATACAACTTGTTCTTTGATAGTGCAACTGCTTTTTGGTTTGAAAAGTTATAATATTATTTTATTATTGTAATTAATTTATATTGTATTTTGTTTTCTCTTATAGATTTAAAAAGATAATTGTTTTTCTAAAATTTGAATGCACCCGTTGACGTGTTTATTTTAATTTACATTCACGTGTAATTTTAAAATTTAAGAGACCAAGGTTAAATATAGTATATTATTTAGTTTTTCACAACAATGCAATGTTTTTACGAGTATATTGTTGTAACATGATTATCTACGTGTATGATTCGATTTAAATTTGCATATCTCTATCCTGTCATTAGCATGCCAATCTATTTATGAACCGAATATAACAACTTAAAAATTAATCTGTCTAACTTCATGCCATATTAACGTGTTGCGTTACAAATTGCCTGTTACAATTGGGATTTAACAATTCTCGTGAAAATTTGTTTTATTATTAAAATATATCCTAACAAGTATTTACTCTTTTTAACACATGTCATTCTCACATTTACTCTCTCATTTATTTTTCCGTATAAACTATCTATTCTATTATAAAAAATCAAATAACTACTTTTTAAAATTTTCTTTTTCTCTCTCTATATTATAAATCTTAGTTATTCTTGAATCAATATTATTAAAAATACTATTTTCATCAAAATAAAACTTAAGTATTTTGATTAAAAAATTGTTGGATCAAGAAGAAGGCTAATGCAACCAAAACTATGTCACTTAAGTTATTTTGGTGTTGCATGCAAAGGCTTCCGAAGCTTAACATGGAACTTCCGAAGGTTGTAGAGTTCTTCCGAAGAC
>BJCM01072258.1:0-22981 GCA_018326385.1 Flaveria bidentis | reverse complement strand
TATGTATGTTGACTTTTGAGGACATAGATGTTAAGATGGGCACGTAGTGATGTATGATTGATGCATATGCATAATGTTGATGTATGATGTTGTATGATGATGCCCTGTATGATGATGTTGACTGTGTATGTTGATGTTCCTTATTATTATGTATGATTATTTTCCCTTGGCTTTATGTTGTATGTTAATGAATGAAATGAAAGTATTATGTAACGTAAAGTGGAAGATAATGAAAAGAGGAACGAAATGAAGAATGCATGCATTAATGAATGAACGAATGTAAGAAAGGCTTGCAAGCAAATGTATGGAGGTTCACACTCAATGCGGAGTGTTAGCTCAACCGTGTGCGGGTTAGCTACCCCATTAGGATGCACACTGGGGCTTAATCCGTGTGATTAAGCAAATGTATGGAGGTTCACACCCAATGAGGGGTTGTCGGCTCAACTGTGTGCGGGTTATATATACCCCATGAGGATGCACACAGGGGTTCAGTCTTGGTGATTGACCAAACGTATGGGGTCCTTGTAGCTTAACCCTAGATGAATTGCTTGGTGCTTTAGAGGGGGGTTAAGCACATGACAGGACCTAGAAGAAAACGAGAAGATAATAAAAGTACGAACGAATGATGATGAAGATAATAAATATTATCTATGTGTACGTACGATGTGTGATCACATTTTTTAAACCTGTTACATTTTCAAAGAGCAATTTTGAAAGGAAGATAAAGCATATTTTATTTTAAAAAAAAACTAGAACTCACTCAGCAACGCTGATTTTTATGCATTTTCCAGTTGACAGGTGAGCATTGCTGAGGATGGCGTGGAGCAGCTACTTGGCATTTTGAATGGCACTCTTTTGTTAATGTTTTTGCATTGTAATGCGAACGAATGATGTTTTGAAATGAACGATTGTATTAACTTGCAAAAGCATTTGTAATGATATGAAAAGTTATTTTTATGTTTCCGCTGCAATGTTTTATGAATGATTAAATGTAAAGTATATGTTTTATGTGCGAGGATTTACTAGCTGTAAGCGTCCTGGGAACGGGGCCTTACAATAGGCTAGATGTTACAAATTGGAATATAGGACCATGGCTAACACTGTTACTAAAATTGTAAGGCTCACTCATTTGTTGACTGAACTTCATGCCTTACCAAGTTGTCGACCTACCTTATTATGTGATTACAAAAGCGTAATTTACTTACTCAAAATCTGATCTCTCACTAACACACCAAGCATATTGAATTGGATTACCATGTTATTCAGCAACTAGTATCTTGCAAACTTCACACCAAGTTCGTTCCAAGAAAACTCTAGGTGGCAGATATTTTTATGAAAAGTCTTTCTCAACATCAATTTGAATTCTTACGTGAGTTGCTTCGCATTGAACCATTACCGTCTCGCTTGAAAGGATATTAGACACCCTTAGACTATAAAGTTTGTATATGTTAAATTCTTGTGTTAGTTTACTATACATTATTTCTTCCTAAGGGTTGTATGTGTACTTCTGTATATTATATATTTCACGGCTCTCCTCCCTCTATGGCATGGAGATTAATCAATTCACACCTTCTTGCAATTGCATCTATATATGCGTCTTTTCTTAGAGAAGTTGGTCAAAAAGGTGCAACCAAGGGAAAAGAAGTTGCTTAGGAAATTAAGAGACAGGGTAAAAAGTGGCTCCTTTCCATGTCATAATTGATCACTTATATTCAAGAATAATGGGAAATGAATCACCTCTAATAAAGCAAAGAGAACCAATAATTTAAATTGTTTCTGGATAAATTACTTGTCACGTACGTGTTTGACTTTATATGTATATAACTAGAACTTGAAATTGTGTATACATATATTTAGAGGCTCTTAAATTACTAAATTAGTCGGATCATAATGACGTTTTCATCTTACGAGGTCGTAATAAGCCATTTGATTGTTTTTGAGTATTCTTTTTCCTATTTTTAAAATATTTATGTTATGTCATTTTAATGTTTTGTTTATTAATATTGTATGATTTATAGTTTATATTATTTTTGGATTTATTCTTTTGCTTTTTTTTAAATAATTATTTACAAATTTAAAAAATATATGACTCTTTGGGTTCGTGATAGAACTAATAAACTCCGTTGGTCGATCTTGTTTGTTGCTACAACGATAATTGCATCCTAAGGATTTCATCTTAGAAGAAACAAATCGATTTACAGGCTTAATTAGAGACAAACGACTTCATGGTCTAAAGGTAGAGGCATATGATGTACTCCTCCCACCCGCTCAATTTTACAGTGTCATAGCTGTTACAATGTGTTTTTTGTCTTTCTTGATGCTTATGGGTTTTACGTTGAAAAGTTAGTCGTTGTAATATGTTTTGGCATATCATTTAATAAGAATCTCGTAACAAGTTTTCCCTCACACAACATGAGTGGGAGAAACACGTAGTTTTAATAATTAAGTAATTACCAAACTATTGATGTTTACAAAGGTCATAATCTCAACCACCGCTACTTGTTCAAAATTCCATTTGTGATTTTTTTAGAACACCTAGCTAGGTATACGTGCGATCTGATCAGATCAAACATTACATATGTTTTCAAATGTGAAAAAGAGGATATCTTAAAATAGTATACTCCTCAATAAGATATCATGAACTAATAAAAAAGAAAAAACATATGAATCCACGTACGTATGAATTGAACTTTCTTATAAGTCGAAATAGGTTTACAATCTTTTCAATTAACTAATGGAGTAGGAGTACGAGTGTTATACAGACAAGAACAGAATCATTGATCTAGAAAGCATGCATATGTATATAAACATACACACACACAACTACACGATGATCACTACACGTACCATACATACATAAAACCGCAGGAAACTTGATATGATGAAGCTAGCCAAGCCAGATATGGACTCTAATGGTGAAGGTGAAGAGGCAAATGATGGCAAAATAGAGGATGGTATGTACTAGTATGGCCACCCCGCTCGTCTGAAAACGACAGAACTCAACATATCGAACTCGTCCTGGCATCTGAAACAACAACCCCGGCGATAACAAAGCAAACAACACCACTGAGACAAATATCGGCCCCCAATCTGCCATCGATACGATCGATATATGATATGATTGATCAAATTATTATATTATTTACCTAACAAAATTCAGTGAATGATCATGAAATCAATTGAAAGGATATATATATATATATATGTGTGTGTGTGTGTATGTGATATATATATATATGGATGTTGGGATTATAATTATACATACAAAACTTGGCTGAGAAGGAATGGGAAAAAAAGAAAAAGAGGCTTGCGAGTGGAGATAAGTTGATGAAGTCACTTAATTAAAAGTGTGCTTTTCATTTCAATTTCGCTTACTGCTTTTAATACGCAAAATGTGATATAACACACGTTAATTGATTTTTTTTACTTTTATTTTTGGTAAAGCAAACACATAGAATATTATCCGCAAATTGTCATTGTGTATCAAGACTCGAATCCACAATCTTTGATTGGAATGATAACATCGCTCTAACTCCCACCTATTTACTATTACGCTCACCCTCACCACACATTTATTGGCACATAAGTCATAATTATATAATACAAACACTAGTACAAAAAGAGACAAATGGGCCGGGTCTAATTTTTTTAAAAGGGCGGGTGTTCAAATAAACCGTCTCTTAAAGCTTTTCAAAAATTTTAATGAGAACAAAGAGGGCAAAACCGCCCCTTAACTTATAAACCGCCCCTTATGTCGTATTGAAAAAGTTATAAACACCTTTAGTGGCGGGTATTATGATTGCCCCCTATGCTTCCTTTAAGAGCGGTTTTAAACCACCCCTTATGTGAACCGAACATTTAATATATACTTTTAGTGGTGAGTATGATAACCACCCCTTATGCCTCCTTTATAACCACCCCTTATATGATACTTAATGTTTAAAATATACTATTAGGGCCGGGTATCAAGACCGCCCCTTATTACCATATATATTAAACAAAAAACGGTCATTTTCTTCATTAAAGCATTGCCTGCAAATTAAATGTTCTCTTAATTTTGAATTTCAAATAATGTTTCCTTCAAAATCTCTCCATTAAAGGTATAAATTTCTCTATTGATGTTATTTTTAGTTTTATTGTACATAATGATGTATTTTATTGTTAACTTTTGTTATTTATAGGTTATCTTACTCATTGAAGCATTTCCTTCAAAATCAAATCGGTTTTTCTTTCAAAATCTCTCCATTTAAGGTACAAATCTCTCTATTAACATTATTTCTAGTTTTATTGTACATAATAATGTTTTTTATTGTTAACTTTCATTATTTGTAGGTAACTTTCGTTATATGTTTTTTATGGTAATTGATGTGTATATATATGTGTATGTGTATGGTAACTATATGTCGGATTGAGTTATAGATGCAAGCTTACAAATTGTAGATTAGTATGTACAAAGTAAAATATGTAAACTTGTCATATTTTGAATAGTTAAATAAGAAACACATGATATGTTTATGTGTATATGTATATGTGTTTAGATAATATTTGTAAATAAATTTAGGCATAAAATTTTAGAGTATACCCGTCCAAAATAAATCTAATAGAGATAACTTTTGGATTGTCCCCGTTGGGACTGCTTTTTGAATATTTTATCTTATTACGACGTGTATACAATTTAATGTGTTTGACTATTTAAGAAAAAATCGTCAGTTTTCTCCTACACTCATTCGAGTTTGCGCTTTATATGTATTCTTGGGTAGTTACGGAGAAATGTTACCCATTTTTTCTTAAATAGTCAACACCTTAAATGTATACATATGAGATAGAATATTCAAAAAGTGGGTTAGGATCCACCGCTTTCGATTATCGGTTACGTACAGCTACATCATTTGTTTGTCTTTTACTTTTAAGATGGAGCGTGATTTTTGGATGTATAAAAGTTTATGTTGATCATAAATTTATATGAAGGGTGTTCAAAGTTTTAAAAAGGAAACTGAAGAAAATCGTTTGACAACAGGAAAGCAAAAAATTTGTTGTCCTTGTTCCGTTTGTAAAACCTTTTAATATTTTGAGGATATTGATATCATAGAGTATCATTTGTTACGACACGGGTTTATGCATGGATACCATTGTTGGTCAGAGCATGGAGAATCAATTCTTGAGTTTAATACTTTGTCGACTACTTTACACATTCATGATAACACATACAACAATGACTCATTACATGTTGATAGAGACGATGAGCTTCCAAATAGACCTACTAACAACTGCAACAGTGAAATGTCACTTGACATGAAGATTAATATGAATAAAGCCGAACAAGAAAAGTTACAACACATATTTAAAGAAGCAGAAACACCCTTATATACCGGTTTTAAACATAACAAACTTCATGTTGTGTTAAAAATGATACTATACTAGTATTTTTGATATATGTCCAACAATATCATCGATGAATGGATGGATGTTTGAAGGTGATACCACGTACCTTTAAATACTAAAGCATTCTTAATTGAAAGATGCATCACACAACATCAAAGTTCAAAAGGTCTATTTCTTTCTTCTCTCTAAAGAATTTTTAATAATTCCTTGATCATCTTCATCTTTTTTCTTTGAGTTACAATTTGAGTTTTTGAATCTTCATGGTTAGGGATGTGCAAAAATATCCGAGAATCCGAAACATCCGGAGTGAGATAGTATTTTTGAAATATTTTGGATATTAAGATATCCGATAATCTAGAGTATTTTAATAAAAAAATATTATAATATTAAATATTAATCATAAATTTTGAGTATTTTTTATATTTCAGATATTTTATAAAGAACTCAGATATCAGTAAAAAGTCAAATTTTTATATAAATTATTAAATAATACATAATTTTTATAATTTGGATTTTCAAATCTAAGATTTTGAATTCAAATATGGATATTGAAATCCATGATCTGAAATTTTCGGATATCCGATTTTAAACTCTCCTAGAGTGTACTAAGTTTTCTTTATCTGCCTATGGATCTATGTATACTTGCAACTGATGAGCAGGATAAATAAATAATATTAGAATAATTATTGAGTGGTTGAATTGAAGTCTTGCCTTGCAGCCAGGATGATGGAGTTAAAGAAATCAATATCTGAATTCAGAGGACTGTTATTGTTATCCTTAATTATCAGAGGCCAAACTAAAACTAATGCTTTTCTTCTGGGGTGCAAAACACAAATTTATTCAAGCAATTAGATTTAGCAGCGCACCCCACACACCTATATGGCTATATCTATATACACACACATATACACATATACACCTATACACCTATACACCTATACACATGTGTGTGTGTGTGTGTGTGTTCATTGATTGAGAGAGGTAAAGATTTTCCTTCATTTTCTGGGATGTTGCAGGCAGGCGCTAGCTGTCATCGGTAAGTGATAATTTTCCTATGTTTACATAATAACGGTAACTATAACGGTAATGGTAACGGTAACGGTAACGTTATCGGTAACGGTAACGGTAACGGTAACGGTAATCGTAATAATAGTAATAATAGTAATAGTAATAATATTTCTAAATCAGCAATCTTACTTTTTGCTGCAATCACTTGTAGATTTTTGTAATCGATTTATCCATTCTGATCAATTGATTTTCCCTTACAAGTTTGGCGTTTCCATGGTGGAAAGGAAAACCCTAGATATTCGGATTGATTTATGCTTTCTAAAAAATATAAATAAATAAAAATGTGATTTGACGGTGTTTGTTACTTGTATGATCAATGATTAGTGTTTCCAGTTTTGGTGAAGCAAAATGACTGTTTTCCAAAATTTCTTATCTCAAGTTATCCAAAATAGGATTAGTATATTTATATGTTATTGTTTATAATTATTAAATGATCGAATGAAATTGTTAGATGTGTGCTTGGGAAAATTCAAACAATGTTTCTATTTCTCTGTGATTACTTTCTTGCTCTACTGGGAAAATGGCATTTCAACATAATAATCCACAATGTTCTATTGGGGACATCATTGTTTATTTATTTTCATGTTTTTGCATTTTTACTATCATTGGGTTGCCATGAAACAAATGATATCTTTTCTTCTTTTGTAATTAGAGTAATCATGTAACGCTTAAGTGTGTTTGGGTGCCTCCTAGAAAGTTATCTAACCAAGAATGAAACTGTGAGCTATCGGTGAACAAGTCACACAATGTTCCTTGATATGAAGGCCGGGTTTGACTCAACTGCCTCTTGGTTGCAAACCAACTGTCAGATGCAAAAGTGCAAAAAGAACTATAGTTATGAATAGTGAATTTCAGACATATTAGAAAGTATATGCAACAGAACCATCTTATATTCCTTGGGCTTCCTAAATCTTTCTACCAAGTTATAGTTATAGTATCTAATTTCTAACAAAGAAATCATGAACAGTATGTGCTTTGTATGTAGTTGAAGGATATTTTGATGGTAAATTCTGCGGATAAAGATCCAAGTTGTAAATGGACATTCACAGATCATCATGTACTTTGCTAATGCTCTGTTTGGATAAAAGGAGAGGCCTTTTCTTCCTTCCATCTGTTCAATTATTGGAGTTGAGAGAAATTAAAATAAGGAAATGATGAGATACCAAATCTTTTTCTCTATTTGTTAATACCCTGTTTTCATGGTTGCAGATCTAAAATCCACTTGCATTCGATGTAAGAAAACCATTAGTGAATCTTATAATCTATCTGCTTTCTGATGTGGTGAACTACTCATCAGCAAAAAGCTCAATATCAGCTTCAACTGTATCGTCGTTTAAAGAGGGAATAAAAATGTCCAAATTCTTATATGGTGATATAGGAGGTGAAGTTAATGGAAAATCTTCATTGTTGGAGGCTTCAGTTAACTCGGGTGAACCGTTTATCGGTTTAAAACTTGGTAAAAGGACATATTTTGAGAATAATTTAGGCAAGAATATTCCTTTACCATCCGTATCATCTACAGAGAAAAGAGCCAAATCATCTTGCCAAAGTATACTGTTTCCACGCTGTCAGGTTGAAGGGTGCAATCTTGATCTTTCATCTGCTAAAGAATACCATAGGAAACACAGAGTTTGTGAAAGTCATTCCAAATGTCCAAAAGTTGTTGTGTCTGGTCTCGAACGCCGGTTTTGCCAACAATGTAGCAGGTGAGCTTATCATGGCATTTTAAATCGTATTTTGGATATCAAAAGGGTGAGCTTCATGGCATGCGTAACCCATATATCTAAACTGTTGGTAGGTTTTAAACATGTTTTCTAGGGTAAAGAATTGGCTGGTAGACCCATATCCACAACCATAGATGGACACAACTCCTTTATTAAATGTCTATGCAGTCAATGCCTTTAGACCCTACCCGAACATGCTTATTTTCTTGTTTGGTTCATGTCATGTCAACTAGAAGGGGTGGGTTTAGAAAATGTTCCCCATTCTCATTCTACCACCTTACGGCAAACCCAGCACCATCTTAGCTTGTCAATGGATCTCCCTGAATATTTTGACAGTCAATTTTTTAAGACTTCTTCATTTCATAATTGTTCTTCAATGATTGGCATAGATTTCACAGTTTAGCAGAGTTTGATGAAAAAAAACGCAGCTGTCGCAGACGGCTTTCTGATCATAATGCAAGACGCCGGAAGCCAAAGCAGGAGATAATCCAATTTAGCTCAACAAACCTATCTTCATCAATTTATGGTACATGCTTTCATGTTTAATTATGAGATGATCTAAAAGCAGTCCATTCAACTTTTTTATCTAGGCTTGAGACCGGCAATATAAACTAAAACATTTATAGTTTTAGAGTTAAAATTTTTAAATTATATATTGTGTATGTATAGATGTTTTAATTAAGTTTATTTTTCTAGCTTTATATTATGTAAATTCGTTAATGAAATATTCATTTTTTTTTAATTGGAGCTTAGAGCTTCGTGAATTTGTGGTTTTTTTTAAAGTGCAGCCCAATTTTTCTTTTTGATTTTTAAAAAGGGCCCCTTAATTTTTGGGTCCCAAGTCCTGTTTATACATAAACATATGATATTTTTTGCAAGCATGCTATGTAATTGTAGCATATTACTTTGTCCTTTTGCATGTTATACTTTGAATTTACTTTACATATGCAGGTGGGACACAACAATTGAGTTTTCAATCTAGACCGGCTATAAGTTCCACTTGGGAAAACTCATCAAACTCAGCATACTCTATGAAAAACAAAACATCTGGAATCCTTGATCCCATATCACAGTTACCAAACACTGTCAATATGCCTACTATTGCTTTCAATAGACCAATGCCATCAAAGGGCACAAGTGTTGAGGTTCTTGATCAAGGTTTGTTTTTTTCTCCTTACTTTGTTTGGCTGTTAATAATATCTTGTGACCATATGATAATTATCTTGTTATTGATTAGCATGATTTAAATGTTGGAAAGGAAACCTGATCAAAAACGTGAAAATTATAAACCAATAAACCATGATGACTGAAATGTGTTTTCCTTGGTTAAATCTTTGTTTGATGCACTTATCTTGGTTACTTGGTGCCTAGCGGTTTCTAACATCCCTCCTTATATCTTTATAGATCTTACTTATCTTTTTTTTATCTTACGGTTTGACTTTTTTATGACCTTTCCATTTTTTTCGTCAAAACTGAGTTTGGTTTTTTAATCTTAGGGTGTGATTTTTATGAACCTTCCATTTCTTTTGTTGCCGAAACTGAGTTTGCTTTTGTTGATCTGCTTAAGAGAAAGGAAGTCCTAATACTAACCAACTTAAGTTGATACGTTCACTAAGCTAGCAATTTCACATGTTAGTTGTAAAATGCATACGCCTAAAGCATGACATACACATTATCTATTTCTTGGTGCTTAGCTAACAATGTGTTATATTATTGTTTAGTTCTTTTGCATTTTGTTAATGTATGAAATTATAGATGGACTATTTTTCAAACTTCTTACAAATACCCACAATAATTCATGGACAAGTTTGTTGACCTTTGGACTTGTATTTTTTACATCATCAGGAGAATTGGTTTACCCCTAAAGACATCATCTACGAGGATTGGCTTATTTATCAAATAATCAAATATATGCTGTTATATTATTCTTTATGATTTTATATGTATTATTTTTATTTTAATATCACAGTTTTCTAAAAGAAGACTTGCTTATAATGCAGGGTTCAAGGAGTCCTTGACTCCCAATGTAGATGCACTCAACATTCGTCGTGCTCTCTCTCTTCTGTCAAACAATTCTTGGGGTGTATTTGAGCATGATTTAAGCAGGCTCGACCACCCCCAGCCCATGGGATCTGATTGCATGTTCATGGGTCAACCTGGGCTGCAAACTTTTCATCAAGGTTTGCCACTTTCATCACCTGATTACTGGCAAACCGAGCAACAGTCGATCCGCCACAACATTCCCGCCAAACCTAGTAATGCGGCCAGCACTCAGTTCCAAGAATTTCAGCTTTTCAATCATTTCTATTCAAACCCAATGGACGAAATCTTGAAGCCTCTGTGACTTCTGAATTTTTAAGGTATTTTATATTAAGATGTTCTTCTGTTAAGTTTGGTGCAAGGACCTAGTTCTTAATTCTTGAATTCTAAAGTAGACTCTTGTCAGATCTATTTATGCATTTCTTCTATTGCTTAATATGTTCTTAAAATCCTTAAAATTAGAATGTGCTTATAATAGTGCATCCACATTAAGGCTGAAAACAAAACAAGCTCTTATGGTTATAAAAAATGATGTTAATGAACTCGAGAGGTGTTCATACTAGAATAATTAGATAATAACTCAACTCATGTGTAGCCTAATTACATATTTTATAGAGCTAAGTAAAGCTCAGTAAGAACTTGAGTCTAAATACATATTTCATATGTTATTGTTATTGAAGGAGACATTGGGATAGAGTACAGTATTGTATCATGTATGTGTGCATACATGCAACCAGAAGCTGTGATCACATGAAAATCATAAACATATAGTCTATCCCATACGGACTATGGTCATCCAACTTGCAAAACGTGGTGGTCCTTGAACTGTACTAATAAGGGTGCATACAAGTTGTGTCAAACCTTAACTTGTTCTTGAGTTTGATCCATCAAGAGTTGTCTCATACGAAAAAGCCAAACCAAACATTTCCAAGTTTCAGTAAACAAATATTTCGACTTGATGGTTTCAGTAAACAAATTCATGTGTAGATATGTATCAAGTGAAGTGTAAATAAATGTACACGTAATTAGTGAAACAAAGATACAAGTAGATATAAAGTGACATAAGAATTTCATTATGTCCATATAGTGTAACAAAACTTAGGTTTCAAACCAAACCACCTAAAAAAACCGAACTATCCTACTCACAATCACATGTCACAAGCAAGAGCGACGGGTAATTAGTTAGGATGCCACTAAAGACTTGAAGAAAAAAGAACTGGATCAGCTCAAGTGATCAATGGAGCGGCTCCAAGGCATCCTGGGTATTACTCTTGACCCGCTAAGTCCACTTAATGGTTGAGTGAGGCAGTTATGAGCGGTTGTCTCACATTTCTAGTAGTTTTGTTTAATAGTTTTATATAATTCATGCTTAGGCAATTTTGTGAATCATCAATGTTTTCTTTTGTTTTGAAGACTTGCCCATCTCAAATTAGGCTGGCCATTGTATTTGTTTTCAGTGAATTCAACCATCCAATTTCAGTTCTAAACATAATTATTCTGTTTGCTAATATCTATTATTACCAAGCCTATATAATCTTTAATAAAAGGGAATTTCATTTTTTTCTTTATGAACCAACAAAGTATGTATTCAGTATTTGGTTTCATTATTCCAACCAAAAACAAGATCATAAAGTAGTAACTTTAATTATCAACATTAAATCTGAAAAACATTTCTTGCCTTCTCATATTAATATTAGTCCGTATGTTTGTCAACATATTAACTAGAACTCGTATAAAAGAAACCCAATACATACTGAGATATAATTGGCCCCTCAATGTATGAAGTAGATCCACCAACATACCTCATCCCTTTAAAAAGTAAAGGAAATTCATAAGCTAACATTTTGCACAATCCAATAGCACAACATACTAATTTAACTCCATCAAACACCCCTCCCTACCCTACACTACACCACTCTCCTCTGAAACACAAGTATAAACACAACGTACTTTATATGGTTCAGGCTTTCTTGTGATCACCTAAGCTCATGAGATGGTAAATACCTCATTAAAAAGAGTTCTAACGACCAAACCAACACAAAGAAGAGCAAAATACCGCACCAACAGAAAAAAAGGTTGGTCATCCATACATGTCAAAACGCTCATTCACATGAAGACTACACCAAGTCAAGACAGTTAACTTCAAGTCATACAAACACAATCCTAATTATTCAAGCAAGAAAACTGAACCATACGAAAACATTTTGGCTGATAAACCACAGCATATAAGATTATATAAACAACTTATGCTTGCGTTCATAAGCAGAAAATCAGCTTATTGAAAACCGTTTATTTCAACCAAAAGGTAAATTTGTAACTCTAAATCCCCCAAACATCATCAATGTAAAATAAGTAATCTAAAATTAAAGACGCATGCATTAGCCCAAATAGTCAATGGTACTTCCTGCTTATAAGAAAAACATAACAAGCAGACAAGATGTTTGAATAAGAATTCTAGGCTCCCCGTAAAAAAGACCATCAACATAAAGCTAATGTGCAAACTTGACGTCTAACGAACGACACCTAAGGAGGTGTTGGCCATAAATAGCTTATGCTAGAAAGAGCTTGTGAATATAGCATAAATGCACCCTAAGAGTAAACTTTGTAATTTTAAATCACCAAGAATAATCGATTTTAAAAAAACAAATATCAAGCTACTTATAGTAAACAACTTCACCCTAGATAAGCAGCTAAATGTAAGAGATTTTCTTCATCCAAACACTCAAAAGGCACTTACCTGTGTTTATAAACCACAATAAGCACATAAGTTGTTTTAACACAATCCTAATAGCAATCCCAAACACCCCCTAAGGTACGCAGGCGACATATCAACACAATCCTGATTGTTTATCAACAAAAATATTGGACCCATATGCAAGTCGATAACAAAGTACCTATTTAATAAACGACATATTGTAGAAAGGTAGAATTCTCACTAGAACACTTACCCAAGCAACCGAACCGACACATGGATCTGAATGTAAAGAAATCAGTAGACCACAAATTTTGTGATTTAGTAAACTACAATATGACAACACGAATAACAAAGCAGAGTAATTTGATAACCAGCAGCGACAGAAAGAAGACGACCACGATGACATGACTGACTTTCAGACCCAAACTGAGCAACAGCTGACCAACTTCTAGAACTCACTGGAACATTAGATGAATACAATATTAAGAAAGTAAAAAGATGACAACGTAATTCAATAGAGCATAAGTTAAAGCATGATAGTGATAAGACCCCAGAATAATTATTATTATTCAAATTATGAAAGTTACTACGTAAATTATTAAGAAGGTTTTCTTAATTAATAAGTATTCGATTAGGTTTTAAACTGGGAAAGATGATAAATATTGAGAGCAAGTTAGCTTGGGGAACAGGTAGGTTTGTTTTTATACATAAATAGGGCATTGGGGTTGTAATTTTATTTTATGCTAATTTTGGTTATTGAATTTGATATCGTCAAAAAGTTGATACCTCTTGAAAGTAAACTGTGAGAAAATCTCTCAAGCACTAAATCAACCCCAATTTTTATGACAAAATCATATCCACATCTTATCAGACTAAAATTATAAACTGATGAGATACATATTGGTAAATTGATGGTAAATGATTTGAAATAATTTTTTATTTACATAAACAGCAGACCCAAGAAGGCAACAAGAAAACATTTGAAAGCAGAAGAACAATTGAACTGAATATTTGACACAACAGACCTGATCATTGTTTTCTTCATCTGCAGGTGCATTCTGGGATTCTGGTTTGTCTGCACCGCAATTCTGTCTGTTACACTTGGTTCTAAAAGGGTAGTTAATGTTGTTACATTTGTCACACTTCCAGCTTCCCTCGGGCATGTCTGTTTCTGAAACAAATATATGTACATATATAAAATTGACTCAAAGGTCACAACCAGTCCTAAACAGGCTTATTTTCTGACCCAAAGTAACGGGTATTCTTTTGGCGTGAAGCAGTCTCAATCCTCTTTTTGTTTTCTTCAGTTAACAGTCCAATTTCAGGCAGTGCCAGCCATTTTTCTGCCTAATGTGAAGTTTTTGTCATAAAATCTACAATTTCACTCATTTTCATTGAGACATGTATTTCATAATCATTAAGTACTTTACTCTGACACAGTAAAATTCAAATTTCTCCAACAAAAAGATTATTAGTTTTATTTACGACATAACTCACACTAAAGTGAAAAAGAAATTTCAAAACTAGCCGTTGGTGTACAAAAGAACAAAAAGGATAAAAATATTGCTAGAAGGCTTAATAAATATATAGGTGTAGATTCTGTTAAAATATTAGACAGATTTGAACTGTAAGTCAGATCTTTGAAACAGAGGGTAAGGACTGATTTGTGACTGGCGGGCTTGGGTGATAGGAAGTAAGTCAAAGGTAAATCAACAAAAGTCTTAATTGCATTTGGTTCGAACTAGTTTGCCATGAAGTACTTACTGGAACTCTTGCCCGGTTTTGAATCCTGCATGTTAGCAACATAAAAATATATAAAACACGATAGTTAGTGATGCAAAACATTGTCGAAAATCCTTCAATAAACCAGAAATCGAAATCATATAAATACATAGTCTCAAACCTGAGATCCTGGCTTAGGCGTATTGCATTTCCTCATGTTACAAACTGTTCTAAAAGAGAAATTGACATTTCCACATTTTGGGCATTCCCAGTCATTTTCTCTAGTTCCACCTGAAATTTGAAACAATGATAAACAGATCATAGAATCCCATCACAATATCATATTCTTCAAAGCACAAAAATAGTGGGATATATAATACCTTTCTTTTGAGATGTCTCTTCTGGAAAAAATCCAGGTTGTGGTCCCTGTTGAGTTTTTAGAATAAAAAGATCGATTGACTTAACCACACATGCTATGATTCAAGACCATTAACAATTTGCGCATGAAAACACCAAAATGTGTGTAAAATTTGGTGCAAACAGCAACAGATCTCCAAGACACCAAAATGGTGTAATTTCTTAAGGTAATAAACTTTTCATCTTAAAAAACTCAAATATCCACATATTAATTGAATATTCAACATAAAATATAAAAAACTAATACATCAAATATGTTAAAACTTATAACAACAATCTCATTGGGACCTTTAGAGTGGGGTTTTTTATTCATTTAGAATTGTCCCTAAAAAGGTTATTAAATGAAAAAAAAAATAATTAAGTGAATATAGTATTGAAATAGAATTGTATTTTTTATTTTAAGAATCCAAATTATCTAGCGGAAAAAAATGATGTAACAAAATTGGTGCTTGCATTTAACCTGATATAAACCTAGTTTAAACATATTTAGAAATATATGCACTTTTATACCAAAATAGGATACATGTTTGGTGTATAATGTTAGAGATTTAAAGGTGAATGCATAATAAAAGTTAGCATAGCAATAAGTTCAACTCCAGCAACAATAAAGGCATACCATGGCAGTCTGGCCCATGGGCAAACGCAAACCAAATTGATCCATCAGCTGAGATAAGCCATAGATACCACCTGCACAACCAGATGTATGATTGATAAGCACAAGATGTCATAAAAGCACATTGATGAATACAAACAATAAGGTACCAGGAAATGCTTATCATCATAGAACAAACTGTGATAAAACAAATATAAACTTTTCTTTTATTTATTCATCTCAAAGCTACTAAATAATAACGAAAATCTTATAAACAACTACAGCAAACTTGCATTAGGTAAAGAAACCAGGGGTACCAGTTTTGATCTTATCATAGTTGTCAATAGCGAATAGCGGTAAATAACGACAAACCACCTATATGCTACGTAGCGAATAGCGGTAAATACCGACCGCTATTTCATGTTTAGCGATTAAGTAGAATAATATGTAAGATTGTTTTACATTCAATAGATAAGCATGTTTAGTAATAAAGTAGTAGGAAATCTAAGCAAAGACCCCCAAAATAGCTAAAATACTTAGATTACTAATAATCTAAATCTCATATTTACCAAATAAAAAATAAATAAAAAATAGAAAAAAATAAAAAATACCGCTATGTAGTCGCTATTTACAAATAGCGACCGAATGGCGCCACGCTACATAGCGCGCTATAACGGTCGCTATAGCCGCTATTGACAACAAGGGATCTTATATTGGTTTCATTTGCCCTTTTCATCTTATATCAATTCCCTTTTCTCTTTATGTTGTTAACTATAATCTTATAGTATTTTTCTGTCCTTTTGCAGTTGAGATATGGACATTTAGTGCAACTAGTCATATAAACAGATCTTAAGGTTGATAGACATATCCCACTTAGGGGTTGAAGTTCAACTTTTCGACATGATTAACTAATCAGGTTTTCAAATTGGTTGATGGTTATATACGAACTCACCAACTTAAACCCAACATGAATTAGATAAAATATAGAAGCCAATGTATTTTCTATTACACTAATGGGACATTCGAAGATAACTTGCAGAAAACTTCTGAGGAACACACAAGAAAACAGTAAAATAACCATAAACAACAAAAATTAATCGCACGGAGTTTTGTATGTTGGGCCAACCAGAATAAGGGGGCGTTCCAGAAAATTGCAGAGGTCGATAGGGGCTCCCTCCAGCGAGGCGGTTGTTGTAGATGTAAGGATAAGCAGAACCACCAGACAATGGAGCATCATAAGGCGGCATAGATGTTCCATTAAACAGGGAGGCACCATACGGCGGTACACCCACATACATTGAAGCGGATGCAGAGGACCCTGTATAACCAGAAGAGGAGTATCCTTGTGGGATCGGTGTTTGCCTTGGAGCAGATTTCTGCAATATGAACATTTGGTTCAGAAGTTAAAACAAACAAAGATGACACTGACCATAGCATAATAACATCAGCAATGTAACATATGGCTACACAATTTCTTTCATATGACCCACATATTGGAACTACTTTATTGGTCACAAAAGTACTTATTCATTTCATTTATATCACTCCGTCCTAAAACACGTAAGATAAAAAAAATACCGTTATAGGTTTTGAAATGGATAACAAAACTTTAATGAGATCTAAACATGTATGTATGATTAGGCTATAATCACACAAAAACACAATACCAAAAGCAATAAACAAGAAAAGAACACAAGAATTTTAATGTGGTTCGGTCACAGTGTGTAACCTACGTCCACGGGGGCAATTAGGGTTTTCTTCTCTTTTTGAGCCATAATGGTTTACAAGTACAAAAGATTATTATATAGACTATTACAATTAGGTTGAATCTTTTAACTAACAGGTTAACTAAACTGGGCCGGAGATATAGGGCCAGCAGAACCCATCAGCTCCATCCTCTTGATTCTTGGCAAGGCCCAAAATGTACCAAAGCCTACACTCCAACATGTACTTGGTTGCATATAACGTAGTTTCAATATAAAGAAAGTGTTGATACAATAAGTTGAATTAGCCACCAGATACATTATCCCTAAAAATAATTATATTCATAGGGGGATTGAACCTCAGTATAATTTAAACATACCATTTCCCATCAGTACTACTTATATGGTTTTTAAACAAACCAACCAACTTTTCTCTCAAAGGTAATTAGTTCACGTGAGCTCCAAGCAATAGTTGAATGAAGATGCTATGTCACAACTCAACCATAGAAATATATAGTAAGGGCATAGACAAGTCAAGTCGCTAGTGAGCTACTCGAGATCAGCTCGTTAAAAGCTCAAATTGAGCCAGTATTGAAGCTCATTTAATAAACAAGTTTGAGCTTCATATACCAAATGTGACTAAACTCGTGAGTCGTGAGCCAAAAAGAGCCTATTACTTATGTAAATTTACTTGATACAATAAATACTATTATATATAATTATGATGAAAAAAACTAAATAATATTATATGTATATATATACATACATACATACATGCATATATATAATTGTAATAATAAATATATAAATAATGTTATATATGTATAAATAAAATAAAAAATAATTAATAAATAAAAAACAAGCCAATCACGAGCCTAGCTCCAACTTCCGAAGGCTCAGAAAGAGCCATGCCGAGCTTTAGCTCTCTTAAATAAATGAATTGTGCTCAAGCTTAGGAAAGTTCAGCCACCGCTCAGTTACACTGCCCATATTCAACTAACAATCATATCAAAAGATGAAAAGACAACCTAGCTTACAACTTCTTACTGCAATGTGTATAATAAATGGATTGTGCAACTTACTGAATTATGATCAGCTGGTCTAGGTTGTGTACAGTTACGCATATTGCAAGTTGTCCTAAATGAGAAGTTGACATTCCCACAGCTGGGACAGGTCCAGTCATCTTCTCTACGACCACCTGAAATCATAAAAATCTCAAATAAATACCAGAACTTATATCCACACTTCATTATAACATCAAAGAAAAATTAACAAAATTTGAGGTTGAATTTCAGAAATGGGTGTCATTTCTGCATGAAACATGCAAGTATAAATACCACTGTAGAATAAGTGTCACCTTTCACAAAGAAGAAGTATTGATGCCTTTCAAATTTTAAAGTAAAGACATTTTTCTGCATATATAGTTAATGCCTTAATATAAACAACTAAGGGTGCATTTTGGAGCTCGGATAACTTAATAAGACCTGAAAGTGGACAAAAATTAGTTCAAAGTTTGAACCAAGTAAACCTACAACTGTATTGCTAACCTCCTAAACACCATCCCAATTTATGTTAATGTAACATGAGTAAGAAAGTGTTAGAATTGCTTATAAAAAACTTTGTATGCTTTCTGAAATAAGCAGGAAGTGATTAGTCAGCTGTAACAAAGCACAATGCAGAATGTAGTGTTTATTTTTGCTTCTATTTTAACTTTTAACAAACAATAATAAGATAAGCAGTTACTGAGTGTTTGACAATTCTGCTCATTTAAGGGTTAAAGAGGTACATGATCAGGATCGGATAGGTAGTTTGAACAAGAAATTCTCAAACTGCTGTTCAAGATTGTTTATGTCACACAGGAATAAGCAGGTAATTTTACAAGAGTACCAATGTACTTTCTCATTTGTCCCAAATGACAAATTAATAACTTTTGTGCTTGGGGTCATTAAAATATGATTTATGTCTGATTGTCATTTGGCAAACTAGGTAACAGAATCATAATTATATGTAAAATAAAGTATATAGGTGTTGTATGTTAAAGAATCATAGTTGTAAGCAGTTGGCCTATCTCCAAACACTTAAAAGTGCTTATCTGTTGTATGAAAACACAATATGCAGATAAGCAGTTTCCATAAGCAATCCAACACCCCCTAAAAGTAATAAAATATCATAATCAACTAGACACCAAATGTGAAATAAAATCCTGTCAACCTTCCTCTCCAAATGACCGGTAATCATATGAAAAAGTTACTCAAAAAGAAGAAAAAAACAAGTGGCCGGCGTTATTAATTATAAGCACATATAGCCCAATAGAATAGAATTTGCAAGTAAATTCATAAGATAAGCAGCGTAGTAGGATCATTATTAAGATATGATTGATTGAGCATACCATCGGTTCTGGCACGTTTGACAGCGGAGGAGTTTCTGTTATCAACCTAAAAAACCACAAGACAGACAAAAGAATTGAATTGATGGTGAAGAAATGATGGAAATCCATGGGGAGTTGAAAGAAAAAAAAGCCCTAATGTTTCATGTTGGATTAAAAGATGACATTGATAAGCGTGATTGATGTATATGGATCGGGGTGCATAAAAAGGCAAATTACAATAGAACAGAGATGGTAGGAATTACATATACCTGAGACATGAGGACGACGACCGGAGGAGAAATTCGTCAGAGGAGAGCAGACGATATGAAAATGGAAATGGAAATTGAAATGGAATTGAAACCCAATGCCCAATTCTATGTGTATACTTATTGTTACGGCTTTGGTGATTTTATTGTTTCAACATTATCACTTTACATAACTACACTATTCACATTTCTATTATGCCTACTTTTACTAAACAACTTTTCTGTTTTTCTTTACTCATCTTGCCTAATGACCTTGATTCTACCTCACGCTCACCTATAGCTCTTTCGATACATTACTACGAAACTAACTCAAGCTAGCAAAGGAGTTAAGATTGGCGGTCAAGTCGGTCCGACCGAATTGTTTTGATTCCCTTGAACCATATCTACTACACACTAGAGATTGGTTGCAAATGGGCATGTTGCAATCACGGCAAAATCAGAGATCAATCTTCAAGTGGAAGAGATAGAATATAACAATAGGCATTTGTTTCCTGTTCACTCGCGTATTTTTATTTTTATTTTTTGTCGTTTTTGTAATCTTTGTTGTATATATGATGACATCTCGCTTTTTCAGGTTAACATTATTAAATTGGTCTCTCATTATTTTCAGTATTAGTCATAATTTGTGTTAAACAAAGTTTAATAAATAATCTTGTTAATATATTTGTATGTAGTAAAGAGTTAATAAATTAACAATTATTAAATTATTAAATATTAATCCTAAATCTATATAAACCCCCTATCCAACTGCCCCATCAGACCTCTCTCTCTCTCTCTCTCTCTCTCTCTCTCTCTCTCTCTCTCTCTCAATCTTGTTATCTTTCGGTTTTTCTCCCTATCTACCATTTTCTCCCTCATCTCAATTGAAATTCTAATAGCCCCCTCATTTCCCCTCGACTCCTTGCACCCTCTCAGCAGAAACCCACCCACGCGAGCAACCTTTCTTTCTCTCCGGCGGGCGCGGACAACCTTAGAACCGCCTTGTTCGGTAAATTTTAGTGATGATTCGTTGTTTCATAATGGATTCAATTATAGACGGTGTATACTCTTGGGTGTGTGGTCAAGGTATATGCAAGGGTTGGGATTTGCATGGTGCGTATGTATGAATGGTATTGCTAGGATTGTGGGTGTGCATGAGAGGGTTGTTTGGTGTGTGTTTCGATACCCGGGTGTTGTGTAGTCATGAATATGTGTGCGAGTTCAAGGGTTTGGGCGGGAATTTGTGTGTATGTGTTATGTGTTTCGACCAAGGGCATGGTAATATGGCGTGGGCACAACCGAGTGGTGATCGGTTTGGTGTGTGCGTGTGTATGGGTGCATCGGGTGTGTGAGATGTGTGTGTACATTGTATGTGTGTGTGTGTGTTATTTTATCGGTTGGATGTGAGAAACCTAAAACTAGTTTAGCTTTGGGGTCGGCGCAGTTTGATTGGGTGTGTGAAACCCTAGGTTCAGTTCCATCGGTGTCAAGTGTAACATCTCATATTTTCAGTTAATTAAAATTAATGTCGTTTATTCTTGTAAGGATCATTGTTGTCAATCTTGAAACTTATGGGTGATTTATAATTATATCTTAGTTGTTATTAAATTCTAATGTATAAAAGTTAATAATCAAAATATTAAGTTGAACAATAATAATAATATTAGTAAGAAAAGATACTAAGTATATAATAATAATAAAATTATTATTGTAATGGTAATAATAAGTAATAATAATAATAGCATTAATAATACTTAAAATAATAATAATAATAATAGTAATTTATAAGAGTTATTAAACTTAAAAATATTTAAAACTTAAATTAAGAAAGTTAAAGGGGTTGGTTTGTCAATTTTATAAACTTTAAATGGAAGTTTTAACATAAAATAATAGGAATTCAAAGTTGAGGGACCAGTTGTGTAAATTACCAAAAACTCTATTTTTTTCCCTCTTCCCCGTGTTTCCGGCAACCAACACCGGCGGAGCTCCGACCACCCTAAAACCCACTTAAAACCTCCGAATTACGAACCAAACCGCTCCAAATCGCTTCGTGCACATGCCTCAAACTTGAATGCACATAATAATTGTGATTAAACACCAGTTACAACCCAATCAATTGCATAACCGAAACCCCTTCAATATTTATAGCCATTTGAGCCTTAAACGATAATGATAACTCAATTAATTCAACATAAACGATCATCTATCTATCCTTAATAGAATACAACTCCTAATTTCACCTAAAACTTACACAAACTTCCCATTCGATTCCCTCTAAACCGCAACCTACAACCTTATCAAAATTCACTTCCCAACCAATCTAAACTGAAATTGATAAAGGGCTTTGCATCAAGAACATCATTCGAAGTTGTCCTCAAGTTTAATTCGATTATCATCAGCATTTGCTCATCGATTGGACACAAGTCGATCATGCCCTGTTCTTCGTATTATTTTCCTTCAATCCATCATCAACTGGGTAATTAAACACTTGAATATACACGTAATTACATAGGAAATCAAAGCCCTATGTTTATTCCTGTAAATATTATGGATTTGATGTTCAATTTGGTCCGTTTTCATTCTAGGGTTCTTCGAGTTTGGGGGAAACTTTATTAACATGGCTTAATAGAATTTAAAACCAAAGTAAACCAAGGTCGTGACCCTGTTCACTGGTTAAGACATGTAGAGATTTATGAAGGCTGAAGCAACCAAGTCCTTAAGCGAACTTCAGCTGTTGTAACAACCGCTGTTGCCTTCAGCTGTTGTTTGCGGACTTAGTCTTCAGCTGTTTGTCTTCAGCTGTTTGCAGACTTAAGTCTTCAGCTGTTTTCTTCAGCTGTAGTCTTCAGCTGTTGTCTTCAGACTTTATCTTCAGACTAATTCATATTATTTCTTTAAAATCAGTGTGTCCTAGGTTGTCTTGTCTATCACTTCATAAGCTCTTGTTTTCTTTGGATGTAAACCGTTTTGAAAATTTTCTTAAGGAGGCTGAAAATTTACTCTTCGGAAGTTATGCATTTAACTT
>BJCM01072256.1:0-10148 GCA_018326385.1 Flaveria bidentis | reverse complement strand
ATATATATATATATATACATACATTTTTCAGGTTTTCTAATGGTTTTGGTTGTTATTGTATGTAAGTGTTGGTACGAATACTTAACTCCACTATTATATATATACTCCAGAAATCATTTTTAACATTGAAAACAATTTTCGTTTAAAATATATATATATATATATAAGTCATTTCGTATTTCATATTGATTCATTAACAATAATACACATATGTATGACAGTGTTACATATACATAACACACAATGTTACGCACACTAATTAATTTCATCCATAGATCAAAAAGTTCAATGATGAATAAATGGTTTTCTTAGTTTTTAGTTATAATATGGTTTTCATCAGAATATATATATACTAGGTTAATACCCTGTGTATTACACAGGTGAATAAATACAATATTAAATAATTATTAATAAAAATTAATGAATTATAAAACCATATTTTGATATAATATATGATTAATATTACGTACGATAAAAGAACAATATTATATTAAAAAAATTTCAACTTTTTTTTATTTTAAAAAAATGGGTTTTAAACAAATTGTTTTTAAAAAATGCCATTTTTAGTGATTTATTTATTATAAATTTGAAATTTAATTACTATTGTTCATAAGAATTTTATTTTTGAAAGCCATAGGTTTTAAAACATATTGTGTTTTTTAAAAGTTTAAATAATTTTTTGAAAAAATTTATTATTTCCTAAAAGATATTTATTTTTTACGAATTGCATTTGTAAAAAGATCTCTTTAAAAAAATTATATATATATAATATAAAATAAATTAAATAATATTATTTGTAGTTAATGTGATATTTATTAGAAGAGATAAGCGGGAAAATAGAACTTAGTAGCTCTAGAATTATAACAAGTGGCACACAAAAACTTCTTTTATTAGTACTGATATATATATATATATATACATACATACATACATACATATATATATATAATATGATGTATTCTATACTGTGTATATCATATAAATTTCAATTGAACTGAAATATCACATACTCATTTCCGATACCCAAATTGAACTCTGATAAAGCTCGATCGGAAATATCCAAAAACCACCTCCTTTGCCTCTAACTTTGACTAAAGTCATTGTCAAAATTTTAGAGACTTCAAGTTAAAAAAATTATTTTATCTCAAAATTCCCAATATCTTACATATGTTTCATATGAAGTTAATTGTGTTATATATGCATCAATACTATTTATACAATTGAATCATAGCTTACATATAGCACATGCATTTCAATGTTAAGCAATAATGGGATCACGTTTTCACAACATGAACTAATTTCTCTTTGTTATTTGGTTTTCCCTAATCAATTTTAAACTAATCAAACAAATTCAATCAACACCTTTGTCAATTTAACATGAAGCCAAATGGATCATGTTGGAGCTCAATTTAGCTTCTCCTTAGTAGTGATTTTATTCTAGAGCTCAAGTTGTTTCGTTTCATTAGCTCAATTCTGATTGTGATTTATCACTTCGTCCATAGTCCATACTATGTTGAACAAGGAAACGATCTCACTTTAATTTCCTAGCTCTTCGACCCCGCCATCAACAATATCATAAAGTATAATCCACAGACCGTTCCAAATCAGTATGTATACCTTCGTTTGTGAGGATTAACATGTTGTTTTATAGCGACTCATGTAACAATTGTAAATTCTTAGACATGTGTTCAACTACGTGGTTAGATCTCAAGATACATATATAAAGATTACACAAGAGAAGTATGTGAGTTTGACTACTAGAATTAAGAGGATCAACACCTATGATGCAAATCATGTACTTGAGATGTTTGTTACTTATGTGCACGTGGTTCAACAAGTTCGATTTTAGATGAATTAGAGTTGATCATTAGAGAAATTAAACTAACGACTTGAGAAGAAAAAAAAATCAATGACTAGAAAAGAGTTTGCTGAATTTTCTCATTCATTGAAGTTTTCATATAACCTCTGTTTTTAGAAAGGTACAATTCTTCTTTCTTGAAAAGTTTAGAACTTAGATTTTTTAAATTACCAATGCATATTATTCATTTATTACTAACTTTGTTATTTATTAAAGCATATTGTTATACATATAATGAGCTTTATAATGAGCTTTGTTATCTGGACATCCCAATATTTTAAATTAACACCCCAAAATTTCTATACGGGTTGTATAGCCTCATACACGTCGTATACGGGGGTCGTATAGCCCTATACGGGGCGTATAACCCCTCTGACAGCCCTCTCAATTTTTCCTCGTAGTCAGTTTCGAAACTTGCTATACGCGTTGTATAGCCCTATATATGTCGTATATGATCATATGGGGCGTATAGTTCTCTAACAGTTCCCTGAATTTTCCTTATTTTCAGTGTATTCGACTTATACACCATGTATGGACCCATACATGACATATAGGGGGTGTTATAATTTTAATTTATCTAGATGGACGTCTTTATATTAGGACCATGTGTAATTGACAATCAAATGCTTTTATTATTATTTAATGTTATATATAACCACATATGGAATAGGGGTTTGTTATAGATACACCCAAAATGATATATAGATGCTCTTGATATGACTCGTAAAAGCCTTCACGGGCTGTATTAGTCTGTAAATATCAAATCAGTCAATTTATGATTATTTACGGTCTGTATTGTCCATTACGACCCGTAATGACAGGGTCGTAATGAGCCTTATGACAGTAAGTAAAATTTTGATTTTTTTTATTTTTAACATTTTTCATTCATTTATGATTTATTAATTAATAATATTTTTTGAGTTTATTTTTCTCTTTTATAAAACACTTATTTATGTAAGTTATATAAATAAATGTTTTAATTGGAGCATTCACATTTCATTCTCTATAAATTTGTGAGTGTAGTCTTTATATTATATGAAATGTTTGTAAGTGAATTATAAAAAAACATTAGTAATTTGTGTTATTAGAATATCATTCTTCCTCTTTCTCTCTCTCTCTCTCTATATATATATATATATATATATATATATATATATATATATATGTCTGTGTGTATGTGTGTGTATAGATAGAAAAAAAAATATACCAATAATCAATATGTGTATTTATAATATATTTATATAAAGAATAATAAAATATCTTAATAACCAATGGGGACATGTTATATTTTAAAATTAATTAAGTTATAAAATAAATAAGAGTTGGGTTATACAAACACCATTTATATTATTGAGACACCCTATTTTCTCTATTTCTTTTCATGTATTTATATGTATGTATAAAAATATATAAAGATGATAAAATAAATTGGGTGTATCAATAATATACTCATATAATAATCTTAAGTTTAATTTTTTACTTTTATATATACATTTATAGTAAATTTAAATTCTTTATCTTTATTTTTTTTTGCTTTTAAAAAAATTATTTATAAATTTATAAATTAATTTATATTAAACTAAAAAGTACAATGACATAATTAAATTTAAAATACTAAAAAACATTTAATGAAAAAAAATACAAATTTAAAGCAAAAAATAAAAAAAAAGTTGTACTTAAGGTTACAACCCCGTAAATTAAAGTCATTACGGGCCATAACTATCAATACGGGCCGTAACATTTTATAAATTGACTGATTTAATATTTTACAAACCAATATGGCCCATAAGAATTTTTACGAACCATAAAAAATATCAAAGAGTATTATTATACACCATGGAATAGAAGCAAACAATGATTGACCATTTGACTGACTTACATCTTGTCACTGGCCTCCAAAACCTTAAGTTCCACTACTCTCATTATTGTCCTTCATACAACCATTGAATAACACCAATTATGGCGCCTTTTTCTCAAGTTGCTTTTAAAATTTAGGGCTTCAAAGCAACAAAATAATTTTTTAGTTTCTAGTTATATTTATTACGTACTACGAGCTATTTTTTTATACTTACAGATAAAATATAAACATATGTTACACTAATATATTTTGTCTTCATGATTAGTCATATTTTCCTTGAAAGTACGTTTCCTAACTTGTTATTTTTTTTACTTTTAAAGTAAGTGAAGTATAAGTGTTAGTTTTATACATGGCAAGACATTTTTAACAATTCATGAATATAAAGTGGAACGCATAAAATTCTTTACACATTCATGGTTACAGATTTAAAATTTTAACTACTAAACAAAGTAGTATAAATAGACCAAAATAATAAATACTTGTGATTTTATTTACTATTGAAACACGAGAAATTAAGTTGAGTATAAAATGAATTAAATTTTGCTAAATTTATAAAAAATTTAATGTGTAATGCACAAAAGCACATTATGACTTGTTTATTTTATAAAAATAGAGCATCATGTCTTTATAAATCACATGTCTCGTTAAAAGTTACACGAGCCAAAAGTTCATGTGACAAATATAATTTATATATTAGAATTCAAGGGATACATACCATCCTCATTCTTATAACGTAATCACATTGTATTTCAATACGCTTTAAAGTTTTGCCTTACACAATAAAAAAAACTAAAACCATTTTTATTTCATGAGTTGAGGTGATAAGTTAGAACAAGTTGATTCACTGGTTGAAAAGAGACTATCGATGTGACTAAAGCAACAAGGGTTTTAGATTCATCATCCATCATCACAACTAAAAGCCAACACAATCCTCCTCTCTATCACAATACACTTTTTGTTTACACCTTGTTAGCTTTTAGCACCATACAACATCTCAACCAAACACCCACTACCCTTGTCTAGCTTCAAATCCAAACACTAAAGGATACACATCATTTAAAGATTCTGTTTCATTATCTTATTCTATATACATAAAATCTTATCATTTAACGTTTCATATGTAAAAAAGCCACACCATTTAATCCATCTTCAACAAAGAAATAACCTTCAAATGTGGAAGATAAAATATTGTTAAGAAAAAATAGAAAACATGTAGGTACCATGGTATCCAATACCTAATTGAAACGTTTTCTCAACTAAATGACTGTGAGTTCAAGCTTTAACCGTGATCATATTTAGTTTTAAAAAAACATTAATAATAACCGTAATACATATACTCTTACTCTTAGATGTTAGATTCATTTATAAGACCACTTTGTAACTTTCTTGAGCCGAATTTTGTATAAAGATTCTTGGCATGTGGTTCTTAACTTAGTCTCATGCATTTATATACCACCATCTTAGTATTTTGTGTTTAGAGTACATCTAGAGGGCAAAAGTAAAATATAAAAAATATATATATAAAGTATAGTGATGGATGGGATAGGGAGAATCCTTAGGATCACCAAATATCAGGAAGAAGCTTTCGTATAAAGATATGAAAATGGCTTAGCCATTCTTTACTATTATTCTACAATACACGAGACTCTTAGTCACATGATTTGAGGGTCAAAATTTCAACCATGATTGATTAATCGCAACTATTTATTTCATGTTCCAAAATAATGTTTAACTAACAAAAAATCTTTTTCCTTAACAAGGATATTCAACTAATAATTTTTTTAAAGATCTTTAACCATTTTTTACTTGCGAACAAACATGATATTTACTCTAAACCTATGATACTAGCTTCGAAAAACCACCACACCTACACACATAGTAGAACTTGAACCCAGAACATAATGGTGAAACTTGGAGTTTTTTTTTGTGACTGTACCTAGTTGAAAATGCCACTAAGAAAAAAATTAATGTCATAATAAAAAAATATCTTTTATAGTTATTCTCTACAAGTTTTAATGTTTTGAAATCAATCCATCACATCTTCAATTGTAAATTTTACAAATACTACATTTTAATATAGCAAAATACAAGCATCATTCATATACCCATAACATATATGATCACGTATATCATTCTTTAATTGTTCCATTGAATAATTTATCTCTTAACATTCGTGATTGCAACTGAATTGTTGTTAACTTTAATAAACGATATATCAATGATTCAATGGGGATCTAATATGTCTCTATGCAAACGGTAGAACTTATTAATAATTTGGTAATATAAAATGAGAAATGACTTGGGATTTGGGTTTTTAATTCTAGTATTTCACGATCTACGCAAGTAAGACATGAATATTTGTTTAAACTTTTATATGTAACTTTTTATTTACTGTTCTAACCAGTGTTGTTAAGACCGGATCGGACCCCAGAAACCTGTTTTTGCCCCCCCCCCCCTCCCGCGCGCGGGTAGGTCATGGTGTAAAAGTTATCATAAAGACATTCAATACCTTTCACCTTGTTATCACATATAAACACATAATGTTTCATTTGTTACATTAATGTGGGACAAGGGTGTTAGAGTCTTAGAGAGACTCCCTTTCACACCCTTATTTCCAACATATATTTAATTACATATATAAATATAATTAAAATATAGTTAAATCCGGTCCAACCGGTCCGACCGGTCCGACCACCAAACCAGTAAGGTGTCCGGTTCGACGTCCGATCCGGTTCTGAAAACATTCGTTTTAACTTATAAAAATGCTTATATAATGTTTCTAAAATCAATGCACAATGAGAAACTATTTAAAAAAACAATGATGTCAATTGTAAAAAAAGAGTGGTGTCTTTCGAAATTTGCTTATTAATACGTTCTTTTTGAAATAAAAAAAAATAATGATATCAGTTGATCCCGTTCTCTGAAAATATTTTTGCCCCGGTTAAAAATTACACTATTTTACCATATTTTTAACCATGTAGTTGATAATTAACAGTTGAAAACTGTATCATATTCATTATTTTCATAGAAGTCTGTATTAGGACTATTGGTTAAGATATATATTTAAACTTCCTATAACCACCATCAGGCTCATGCTATATTATATTCATTATTATATTAATTTTTGTACCTTTAGTTTCGCGTGGTGACTGTCATTTCTTGATTTCAATTGAATCGGAATTTTATGATGGGTTCAGTAATCAGTATATATATATTATTGCAGTCAAACTTGATTCAATGCAAAAAACAAAGATCATAAGTCGATCTCACACTTCTGCATAAAATATCAAAATCATCAAAAAAGCAAACAACATGACAGTGATGAACTACTCACGTTCATGATTACCTCTTATAGATTAATATGATCTGGTTAGAAATTTCTATGAATACAGTTTGATTAGGAAATATTATAAAGTGAATTTTTTTGTTAAAAAAGTTAAAAAGGCAAACAATCATGAAAATCGACCCAAGTTTCATACGCTAAACTTGAGTTGAATGTTGAGTATAATATTTATACAAAATAATAATATATATAATATCATAACAAATATCATTATATAGAATTATGCTTGAAAAGTTAAATAATAGATTTTGTTGTGTTTATAACAAATATAGTTAAGTTCGGTTTTGCTCCCTGAGGTTTGACAAAAATAACTATTTTCTTCCAAAAGATTAAAAATAGCAATTTACCTCCAAAAGTTTTTAATTTGTTTCAATTTCAGTCCAAAAGTTTCAATTAGTGTTTCAACTTGATCATATATAATAAAACTTTTAGATTGAAATTGAAACAACTTATGAAATTTTTGAAGGTAAGTTGATGTTTTTAATCTTTAGAAGGAAAATTATTACTTTTGTCAAACCTTAAGAAACAAAATTAAAATTAACTCTAACAAATATTAATTAAATAAATACATAACAAATTAATAAAATATTAAACGACTCGAGCATGAAACAAACTCTTGTTTGTAAATTATTCTTGTGTTGTGTTGAGCTAGAGTTTTAGACATGTAGCTCAAAACAAACAAAACATGAGCTCGACTCGATTCATTTTACTACGACTGTATCTTAATAATATTGTGTTTATATATAAACTGTTTTGTTGTTATCAAACTATATAGATTCATAAACTCGTGTGCAACGCTTGTGTGTACACATCATGTATTCCCGATTAGATGTTATCGGTGACGATTAAAGATACAAATTGTGTAGAACATTATTTTGGTAAATATGTTTAGATAGATTGAAGAGTAAATTACAAATTATGTCATTTCTTTACATAAAATTACACCGTGTGTCCTTTGATTTCAATAATTACACCGTATGTCCTTTTTATATAAATTTTACACACACATTGTCCTTTACACTAATATTCGTTAAAATTTACTGTTAATCATACATGTGCCCCTCACATGATGAACATTTAAGTATTCACATGCCTAAAATGAGTCAAAAATATTTTTATTTCGTTTCATTCCCGTTGCCTTCATATTAGGTGTTCAAAGTTGGTGAAATTTTCGGATAGTAGAAATCACTATCAGTATTCGGATATCTAAAATTCAGATATCCGAAATTTTGAATACGGATAACGATTCGGACAACTGAATTTCTTCTTTGTTTTTAGAATAATTAGATAATTGTAATTATAAAAATAATATAAAAGCAACACATGTTAACAAAAGTTTCAATGTACAATAACAAGTCCCAACCAAAATAAAAAAACCTTTAACACTTTAAAAACTATAGCAAAAGATATTTTTTAAATTATCCAAAAACTTTAAAAAAGTTATTTTTTAAAGTGTTAAATGTTTTTTTTTGTTGAGACTTGTTAGACTTGTTAGTGTATATTATGAATTTTTTATGTGTGTTGTTTTTACATTATAGTTATAATAACATATGTCTAATTATCACAAAAAGAAAAAAAAAGAAGATCAGATATACAAAGCGCTATTTGTATCCATATCCAAAATTTTGAATATCTGATTCAGATTTTCAAATATTGATAGCGATTTCTACTATTCGAAAATTTCAAACATCCAACTTTCAACACCTAATATGAAGGCGACGTAAAAATATTTTGACTCATTGTAGGCATGTAAAATATTTAAAAGTCTCTCATGTGAGGGTTACATGTATGACTTAACTGTAAATTTTAACGAAGGTTAGTGTAAAAAACAATATGTGTGCAAATTGTATATAAAAGGATATACGGTGTAATTATTAAAACTAAAGAACACACATTGTGATTTAATGTATTAATAAAAAAACACAAGTTGTAATTTACTCTAGATTAAATATGAAATGAATAATTCAAGTGTTACCATCATCATAAACTAAGAAAATTGTAGAATTGTGATGTTACAAGTCACGTGAAGTACTACTAGCTAGTGTTTGTCTTATACACTTATATGAATGGATTCATGTAATATGATTGCGACCAGGAAATTATTTTTTCTTTTTCAGGATTGTTTTATGTATCAAATATAAAGTATAGATGCATTATGTGTTTAACTTGGTTCTCAACATATTATTTCTCCTGAAAAAACACCTCTATGTATATACAATGAATAGTCACACTTATAGTATGCTTCTTTCGTATCTATATACATGGCTCGAATTTATTAGTTCAATTGATTAACAACTTAGTCTAAATTCTTTTTTGGTTTAACGACAATACCTAAATTTAATAATAAAATTGTTTATTTACAAAATATATATATATATATAATATTAATGAAACATCCTTGCGCGTATGTATGGTGCGAAGTATACGGAGTCATGTTTTAATTACGCAGGGTAAGTATATTTAAAATTAATAAATCATGGAGCATATGGATCATAATATTAATTACAAGCACTTGTGTATGTGTAATAACACATAGGAAGTTATATGTATAATTGATGCGTAGTTATAATCACAACACAGCAAAACAAAACAAAACATTATAATAAATTTGTTTACGTACAAAATATATATAATAATACTATGCACAAAATAAATGAAATAAATGATTGATCTTATGATATAATCAGTATTAATAAGAAAATATATAAATGTTATATTCATTTAAAAAATATTAAAACTAGATATAAACCAAAATTGTTGGCTTTTTGTGATATTCCCATTTTACGCTCAGTTAATTACGAAACTGTCGTCTGCTTCAACTTATCCATCAATTTGCTTTGATCAACAATCCAGATTCGTTACATACACTTCCCACCTAAAATCCAGTTTCTAATCTTTTTTTTATTTAACAACATTCACAATCCATCTCCTATACTTATCTTTATAATTATATTATAAATTCTTATTTTTTTCTCTACTTTTCAATTAAATAATAAATATTTCATACTTTTATTATTACATTTTTTTTTCATCCACTCATAAATATGAAAAAATACGATACAATCCTCATAAATTTTCTACCTTTTTTA
>BJCM01072247.1:0-11205 GCA_018326385.1 Flaveria bidentis | reverse complement strand
AGGGAACAAACCCTAGACAAAGAGACGATAACTATGAGAGCACAACAAGAATAACAAAATAACAACTCTAACTGATTCTGGAACTCTCACAAGCTTATATACCCAAGAGTTACACTTGAGCCCCTGCACAAAAGAAACAATACAAAACTAACCCTGAAGAATTAGTCACAAGACAAAAACAACTTAAAGTTTGATAGCCTGGGCCTTAACCAAACTGGGCCTACACTGTGAGCCCAGTAGTTAACATACCAGAAGCCTATCACTTCATCTCAACAATAAAACCAACAATTACAACCAGCCTTTTTAACATCTTCCATCATTGGTGATGTTTTTTAACTGCTGGTGTATGTTTATATTCTAGCATCTTGCTAGTTTATTAATGAATAGTTCCCGTTCAAAAATAGTTTATTTACCAATGATTCTCGTTCAAGAGGAGGTAAGAAGTTTTGCTTTTCTTGAAGGTCATGGGTTTAATCCTTAACATGAGCGAATAAGTACTAACTTGGTCGTACTAACTTAGTTATAACCACTGCTGACAAAAGAAATACTTTAGTTTTGTAAAATGTAAACCCAATTGTTGTCATAAAATACCTGAATCTAAGAAATCAAGATTAACTGTCTTCATCAAATCCCAATGATTAAAACAAGCCACCAAAGAGATTGAGGGAACACAACTGTGTCGTAGTGCTGAGAACCATGGTTGCTTTGAAAAATGATTCAAGCAAAGAGAGTATTTGGATGATGGGGTTAAGCAAGATAGTCGTGTTAATGGCTGTCGTACTAGTATCGGTTGGGTTAGCACCACTGGTAGTGGTCGTGACGGTTGTGGTGGTGGATCTGAGCGAATGTGGAGAACTAGATCTGGGCGAAGGTCATGTGGAGAAAGAAGAGACCGGTGGTTATGGAGATGGAGAAAGAGACAATGGATGGAGAAGGTCCGGTGGTGATGATGGCGGATTCTGGCCGCAGGTATATACGGCGGAGACGTAGAGTGGTGGTGGTTCTATAGTGGAGTCATGTAAAGAGGGGTCTGATGGTTCTATGGGGGAGTAAACCTCAGATACTTTGCGGCTCGACCGGTCTAACTGATCGATAATAAGGCGGGTTCGTTATCTGGTTTGATTCTAAAAACATCGCCGATATTCAACCTAAAAGTTTGTGTTTCTTTTTTCAGTAGTCTACATGACACAAGTGTAACCAGCCGTTAGTCCATTTATGTGTGAGGTTCATATGTAATCTTTATGACAATATCAAATCCAAAAAGTAACAAGTCTTTGGCCGCCCTGATAGAACCTAAAGAACTGACCCATGAAAACCGAGACCGACTCTAGAAGCTACTAAACCTGATCCTTGGTTCCTGTAAAATAGCCTTAACTGGTTTCGGTTAGGTTCCGGAAAAACACGATGTATCGGCACAATACCCGAGAACCCGCAACTGTGATTAACACTAATGTGACAGGTTTAATGTGATATAGATTCGATCCACATCATTAATCAGGCTTCATTTGGTTCTTAATACGCAATATAGTCGGGACTTTTTAGTTATGAAGCATCATCATTTGCAATATAGTTTCAATCGTCATCATCATCATAATTAGGCTTCTTTAACACTATATGATTATGAAGCATCATGAGCTTGTATGCATGAATGCATGAAGTATTAGACTATTTGTATATGTGAAGCATTGAAATAAAAATATGCATGCACAGAGAAGTTCATGAGTATACTGGTTTCAAGCATAGAGTTTGAATAACGTGGTTCTTCGGTCGCATTTGTTTGGGGAGTTTGGGTCAATTATGTGCTGGTTTTTGGCATTAACTGTCTATCATGATAAAACCCGATATCAGTCGCAACATGCTCCAGGCGAGATGGTGTTGTTTTATATATGTAATTCATGTGACATCAATTTACCAAACACTTTCGGAAATTGACTAGTAAAAAATTATGTATATGCACTTGATAAACCTATTATTATCATACTCAAAACTTAAAGGGCCCTTTTAAACGTTGACACTGCCTATAGAATAATCTTGATGACTATCAAAATGTTGGTTACAGGTCAACTCATCAAAGCACCTAAAGTCAGTGTTCTTTATAGACTCGAACTCGAGTTAGAATCAGATCAACAACTTGATACCATAAAGTCCGAGAATGATTGAAATCTTGATATAAAAGATCCAACATATGCCTTCCCCAACCCAACAGGAAGAAACATAAACTTGTATATAACTTCAGCTAAAAGGAGGTCTTCACAAAAAGTAGTTCACATTATTGCAAAAATTCTGCAAACTCATATCGAGTCTGAATAAACAAGCTAACCTGTCTAATTATTGGTGGTGTTTTGAATTTGAAGTGATTGTTTTTTAACTGACATTGTGGTATGAATCGATGATAGCGTCTGCAAGATACTCACACTTTGCGGCAGATAAACCAGCCAATGAGATTCTTCCGTCTTTTGTCATGTAAACATGCCATTTATCAGTCATGTTATCGCTCTGCCAGACAAGGATAACCGGAAAGATTAGTGTTTCCCCAGGAACAACAAACTTCTAACAAAACGAGAAAAGATTTCTAGTTTCTAAGCTACAAATTGAAAATTGCCACAATGAATTATTGATATCGATTAAGATCCTTAAGATGGTTTACAAATCTATTATTTTGTTTTGTCTTTTCAAATAAAGGGGAAAAATGGTCGGTTCACATGGTTATAACATAACTATTTTGGTTGGTTGCTAGTTGTACTTCACAACTATCTTGTCCCACAATAAATAGAAGCTACTAGAGGTAGCAATTTCATCCCATTACTTATGCATGGGTCGATTTGAGTTGAGCTTTATTTAAAATATGAGAAATAAAAAATTTAGCTAGAAGGGAAACGGGTCAAATGGTTTGAATGTTGACTGGACTCTACTTTTAGATTACCATAGTAATATTGTTTTCACAGTACATAGTTAACCCATTAAGTATGTATAAAAGAGATTCGCAACTGAACCAAAAAAGTGTATGTGGGTCAACCCAACCCACAAAAATACACAATATATGACCCGGTCACATAACTCATCCATCTTTTAATGGGTAAGATGTAAAAGGAAATTTACCTGTGCTTTATTCAGACCAGTAAAAGAGAACATGCCAATCTGCTTAAGTATGAAAGACCAATCCTTCCCGCTCTTATCCTTTGCAGAGAGATTATTGTACAGCTTTTGTCTCACGCTTTTAATCCTTCCAGCCATCATTTCCATTTCTTCTTTCCATTCGTTAAAAAAATCTGGATTACCTACAACATTAGCAACGATCCTAGCCCCGTGAACAGGAGGGTTTGAGTACATTGGCCTTGCAATTCTTTTCATCTGGCTCTTCACCCTGTATGCAAGATTCAACTTAAGCTTATATATTCAGATAAAAATTAGAAAATATTACATGCGGTCTGGTATTATATGTGGTCGGTTGAATACCTGACAGCTGCATCAGCTGATGAGCACAATACATTAATTGCGCCAACCCTCTCGGCATAAAGACCTAGATTTTTACTATATGACTGTGCAACTAGAAGCTCCATTCCACGTGCAGCAAACAACCTTACAGAAGATGCATCTTCATCCAGGCTTCCACTAGCAAATCCCTATATAAATAATAGCATGAGATTTTTTAAAGTATTTTTTAAGTGAATGATAAATTTCATCTACACACTTAAAAGTCAAAGATTGACTCTTTTCCTCTGAAAGGATAAATGATTAAGGATTGTAGGATTGTTTAATGTAAATTTAAACTGCAATTATTGTGATCAAGTGTTGCACACTTATAATTCCATAAAATTTGAGATACCATGTGCATCTGTAACTATTTGTTCAAAAAACAATGTTTAACGGAACCCAAGTTACAATTTCACTTGATTTTAAAAGACAAAGGTACTAGCCTCGCGTACGTAAGGTGGTTGCTAAATACATGACAAACTCTAAAAAGTAACAACTATTCAAAAAATTTACACAGAACTTAAAAAACTTAAACACCTACAAATATAATTAAAAAAATAACATAATTAGCAATTAAATTAATACAAACAATACAAAAACAATTAACAATCCATAAAAAATTGGTGATTTAGTGTCACCAATCACTTTTATGTGATTAAAATTAACACGAGAGTAAAGGTACTTTAGGTTAAGCTCTAATACGGGTTAGGAGGCGCAAAGTGCACATTCGTATAAGCCAACTATTCCAGGACTCGACGAATGGCAGGGGTAAGGGGGTTGCACCCCCTTGCTGGGTCAAGGAGCAGCACCCCTACGGGGTTAAGAGGCAGTGTTGCTTGAATCCTAAATTGTTTGCATGAAACATTTAACTTTCCCACAAAAAAATCCTAGGTCTCACATTGGCGCATAAAAGAAGTGATTTTTCTTTTGCCTCCAGTGCATTCTTTTTAATCAATAATTTTTCAACAAGTATTATTGGTTTGTATCTCATTTTGAAGACTTAAACATCAGCAGTCAATGTGAAAAGGACTTAAGGACGACATCTTAAGGAGAAGAAAAACCTGATAAGCGACATCAAAGAATGGAATATGGTTCTTTTCTTGAATGACATCAGCAATTTTCTCCCATTGTTCAGGAGTTGGATCAATGCCTGTTGGGTTGTGAGCACACCCATGAAGAAGCACAAACGATCCTTCTGGAGCAGCCTGAATACATAATATCCATTTATGTTATGGACACTAATATAGTAATATCAAAAGTAAATCATGGCAACTCCTGAACAAATTACACAATCACTTCTATAATGAAAACAATACTAATTGCAAATAGTTATGGAGAAGTGGAAGTTACTTTTATGTCAGCAACCATCCCATCAAAGTCTAAGCCAACTGTTTTTGGATCATAATAGCGATACTCAGACCAAGGGACTCTAGCATCATTGAAAATGTTCTTGTGATTACCTGCAGCATTATTTTTAACACCAAATAATAAAAGAAGTATTATATCCAAAAGGCTTAGAAACATAAAAAAAATGTGAGGTAGAATCTGCACCCCAAGTTGGAGATGATATTAGAACTTTTGCTCCAGGAAAGTAGCGCTCAATCAGTGCTGCAGCAACTCGCAGGGACCCGGTGCCCGAGAGACCTTGAATGGTGGCAACCTGCATTGTAAATAAAAAGAAATTAAAATGGAAACATGAATCTTTAACTCTTTTATTAAAAATAGCAACTCCTAAATCATACTCTCTGTTGATGAAGAACTGGATTGTCTGCTCCAAACAACAACTCAGCTGTGGCTTTGTTAAATGCTGCCAAACCTTCAATTGGAAGATACTGCAGTTGACAAATCAGGTGAGAGAAACTCAATAAAAACATTAAATTGTTTAGAGCTTTAAAAGTTAGTAAGTTACCTCCTTGTTTTCTCCCCTTTCCAGCATAAGATTCTCAGCCTACGTAAAATTCCAGCAGTGTTATGTAGTTTTCATATAAGAAAATATACTCCAAAAATTCAAGCTAGTGAATTTTACCTTTTTGACAACTTTAAGCACATACGGCTGAAGTTCTTCTGTACGATATGCTCCAACACCAAGGTTGAGCTTCTTTTCACTTGTGTCAGCTTTGAATGCTTCAGAAACTCCGAGAATAGGGTCAGGAGGAGCCATTGTTATATTATCAAATGTTGAAGTGTTGACAGCTACAGCCATGGTTATTTGACCATGAGACTGCAAATAATATACACCGCTTAAAATATGATTTCCCAAAATATAACAGAAGCATCAGTAACAATACTAAATCCAATCATATACCTTTGTTTTCACATCCTTCCTGAAGAAAACGCCTTTAGAGGAGCTTCTAGACTTTGTTTTGTCCTGATCAATCAACAAAACAACCATTCTAAGATTACCATATTCTTCAAAACCTTTAAAATATAATCTTTCCCCTCAGATTTGATCGTCTACTGTTTCTTTCTCAAGCAATATAACTGACAAATAAAAACTAACTAATAGTACCTTGCACTTGTCTTGGAAAGACAGGGCAGCTGAAGGACAGACCGATGGGACCGAAATCGAAGCCATCTGTAACAATTAAAAAGTTCATAACTTCAGTAGATCTCACTTAATCTCACATAAGATAAGCAAAGATTCAAATTCAAATGTGGGGCATATTTCTTGTAATTATACATCATTTTTGATCTAGTATAAAACTTTCTGCTTCGATTACAAGCAACACTATCAGTAACCACATCATACGGAACTAACTGAAACAATCAAACGAATAAGGCTACTTATCAGCTAAATTAAACAAATCAAATCATAACAACACCGATCTCTCAAAAACAATTCACTCCGAATCAATAGATACACTCGATCTTCAAAATTACCAGACAAATCCTTTAGCTGATAATGACATTCAATCAAACCAAAATAAACAACACAATCACGCACAAAACGATCAATATGAATTAGAACGTACACTTGTACATCAACTGTTCAAACTTCAAACCCTTGGCGATTAGATAAAGCAAAGAAACAAACAGTGACACACACACACACACAATTACACGTAGAAATGAATATGCGTATAAGAGTAAAGTGAGGTTACCTGTGAGTTTATCGATGAAGGAGAAGAGGGGTGAACGATGCAGTCGAGAGTAAAATTACGATGCAATCGAGAACGAAATAGTGATGGGACTACTGTTTTATATCCGATCCTAGATTTATTTTATTATTAGAGTAAATTACAAATTTTGTCTTTTACGTATTTTAAATTTATGGATATTATTTTTAAACTTTGATAATTACATTAAACGTTTTTTATTTAAAAATTTATTATATTTTATGTTCTTTCTACTAACTGAAGTTAACTTTTTCAGTTAGTTTTGTATGAATGTATCATTTTGCCCTTATCCCTTAAAAGACGAAATCTGCAATTTTCCTTAATCTACTACTATTTCCATTTGTTTTTTTTTATTTACTTTATCTTTTTTAATCAAAATTTTTTTGTAACTTATTTGAAATATTAGTACTTAAATATTTTTTATAAAATATAACTTTATCTATAGTTTTTTTGTTTATTATACTTTTTTTATTTTTAAAAATTAGTTATCTACCTTTCTAATCATGAGAACAAGATGGAGAGCTTAAAATATTTTTTTTATGTTATAAATTTAAACTAGTAATTGATTTTGTTTCATCATCATTTTTCTATTACCTTTTTGATATAAGAATTTTCAACTATTTCAATAGTTTGACTTACGGTTTATATTAAAAACCTATTAGAGACCGTATGATTTTAGTATATGACTTTTTTTTATATTTTAATTGGTTATAATTATTCTAAATTGAGCTGTATGTATAATTAAAATAGATATATGGAGTGTTTAAGCGTTTTTACTGAAAAAGGTTCAATAAACTTAATCATAAAACCAAACTAAAGCAAACCCTTAGTAATTGTTTGGTTCGGTTTTGTTTTAATTTTAAGTGGTTTGGCTTTGATTTTCGTTGATAAAAAATTATTATTAACAGTCTAAATAAAATCATGAATAAAAGTACATTTAATAAAAAAAAATTGAATGATTGTTTATTTAAACACTCCGAGTAGTTCTTTAGTAACCTTTTAGTATATTTTATTTTAAATTAAAGTAACGTGCTATCACATTATATTTATATTTAAAAACAAACCATTTGATTGAATACAAAAAAATAAAAATTCATATCATAAACTAAAATCTTACTTTCTCCAACCGATTTCGAATATAAACCCTAAACCAAATAACTTGAAACGAATAAAAAAACCTTGTATCAAAAAAAATAAAAATTCAGTTGTCTAGTTTCTATTAGTTTTATTACAAAGGTAATGAACAAATTGAACAAATAAAAAAATTATAAGAAAATAAAAATTTATAAATAAAATTAAATTTTATAAAAAAATAAAATTAAATTACTACTAATATTTATGATTATTTATTTAAACAAAAGGGTATAAAAATAAATAAAAGTAAAGAAAATAAAATTAAATTAAAATAATAATAATAATAATAATAATAATAATAAAAGATTAACAATAACACATTTTGTCATTTTAAGGGTTAAGGGTAAAATGACCATTAAGAAAATATTTTTATTAAAATAAAAATGGTTAGAAAAAAGAAAAAAATTAGAGAGAAATAAAGTAAATAAAATAAAAACAAAAAGGAAAAAAATATAAAAGATTAATGAAAATTACAGATTTCGTCCTTTAAGAGGTAAGGGTAAAATGATCTTTTACAAAAAACTAACTGAAAAAATTAACTTCAGCTAGTAGAAAGGACATAAAACGTGATAAGTTTTTAAATAAAGGACACTCAGTGTAATTATAAAAGTTTAAGGACAAGATCCATAATTTTATATATACTTAAAGGACAAAATTTGTAATTTACACTTATTAGTATTATTATTGAACATAATGTTGAATTTAATCGTTAAGATTTAAGGAGGACGCGGTCGAGCTCGGGTTCACCTTCGTGTTGTTTCGGGTAGATCGGGAACACCGTTGCGCGACTTGGTGTTGCGGGTAGGCTTGCGAACGTGTTTAATAAGTTGAGAGAGTGTGTGTGTGATTTCGGTAGATATGGTAGTTTTGGGTTTAAAGGGTTTTTAGTGTTTCACCCCCTCCCTTTTAATTTAGTCATGCGAGTTAATACTTAATAGTAGTGATAGTGTACACGAGATAACAAGCTAAGTTTTGTTGAAACCTAGATTCACTTAGAGCATTCACAACTCGTTTTCTATAATTTTGTGAGTATAATCCCTATATTATAAAGAATGATTATTAGTAGTTGTGAGTGAAGGATAAAGAATATGTTACTATTCATTTTTTTATTTGATAAAACACTGTTCATCTCTATTAACTTTTTAATATTTGTTGAAAGTGGTTGAGAGTGAATGAGAGAGAAAATATAATAATAAAAGTATAAAAATAATTTTATTGAAAACAAGAAAAAAAAAGTAGTGATTTTTAATGTAATTATAGAGATAAAGATGGATAATAGGTTGTGAATGCTCTTAAAAATAGGTAACAGTGTTCATAAGAATAAAAACGAAAATTATCGTGCACTTACAAGATGTTGCCCAAGCAAGGGTTGCCAAGCGGATCAACCGATGGATTCGTATAATTAAGAAAATAGAACGACGGTTTAGTAATGTTGGTATAATCATGCATATCGTAGGTTTGTATAATTAAAAGATAAAATAGTGGGTCGGGTTTATTTTGAATTAAAAAAATGTGACAAACAAATTATAAAAAGTTATAAAAGAAATATAAAATTATAAGAATAAAAAAATATTAAAAGAAATATAAAAAATAAAAAGGAATAAAGGAAATATAAAAGTATAAATTAACAAATATATCAAAACAAAAAATCAAAAAGCAGCCTCAAACAGTCAAACCCGCATAACTTGATTGGGTGTTTAAAATGGAAATGAAAAACCCACCGTTTGTATTACCCCGCATAACTTGATTGGGTGTTTAAAATGGAAATGAAAAACCCACCGTTTGTATTACCATTTTACTGGTTGAATCGGTCGATCAAATAAAAATAAACATACTTTAATAATAATATATAAGATAACTCTCAATGTTATAACTGCCATATAAATCATATCCGGTATTGTCACCACTCATTTTAATCGTCTAAAGATAACCCTACCCAAAGGCCAAACACGATCGATCAAATATTCAAATGTCTAATATTATATAATGATATTTGTTATTATTTTTCTAAATTAAATATGTGGACAACGACGGGTCTTGTTGTATTTTGTTAATTAATAATGTATTTTTAATATTTTATGTAAATAAAATGAGAGGTGGTCGTGATGTTCGGGTAAGAAATCAAATAATCAATACACAATACATATTTCACAAGACAATCGTGTGTTTCTTTTTATTGTCTAGTAATTTATTTTTCTTAACTTTATTGATTCATCATATTCAACATCTTGTACTCCTAAGATTATAAAAATCATTAAAATCATTAATATGAAGAGCTTCCGCACTCCAATTTCCATTATCGGTAAGCTTCCATAAACACACCGCTGCTCACCTCCATCGACACCTAATCGTTGTATGCCACCAGGGCTGTATGCCACCACCGAGCATACATCCATCACCGTCGGCGCTAGGTATCCATCCATCACCATCGGCCGAGTATTCACCCAGTAACCAAAACTCGTATTCTTTTTCTCTCATCATCTTCCGGCAGATATATTATTTTAAATATTTTTAGTATCAAAAAATATAAAACTAATGATATGACATGACCCAGTCACATTTTGACATGTGGATATTCTAAGGATCGTTTTGTATTTTTTATAATATATATTTACTAGGGGTATTCCTTGATATGATGGAGCTGGTTAAGATTAATATATGGTTGATTAATATATGGTTGTGGAGAATGTTTGATTATGAATGAATAAGGCTCAACACAGGTAGTATGTTACGGTTGCATATCAAGGATGGTTGACGTGCCAAAGCAACAAAAAATGAACCCTTTAATACTGTCATCACAACCTTTATGTTTATTTTACAACTTTACTATTCTACAAAAAAAACATAAAAGGTATAGTGGTCAAATGAGGAAGATCAAAAAAGTCCCTATTCCTCATCGTTTGAAAATCATAATAATAACAGAAAAAAGGGTGAGAAAATGTGACAAAAGCAACATAAGAGCATTCACAGTAGATTTATTATGTATTTGTAATTATGTGTAACGCCCCGTTTTCCGGAGACCTCACAATTGGTCATTCACCATGATAAATATATAAAACATACAAACATACAAATTCAAGCAGCGGAATTAAACTTTAACAAACCATTCATGTTATCAAAAACACCGCTGTTAGGCAGTACCGTTTAGTTTAAGTTAGTTTACAAAGGACAGTTTACTACACTATGAAACAACAGAGAATTTGTGAACAAGATGGATGTCAGTCTTGCCCCCTCCGAGTAGCATTCCCAAAGTGTCATCCTCAGCAACAAGTTACCTGCCAACTGAAAATGCATAAAAGTCAGCGTTGCTGAGTGAGTTCCAGTTTTCAGATAGCAGTAAAGCACCTTGAGTGGTTTAGGAATAAGAATATACTCATTTCATAAAAATTCTTTCCTTTATGCCTCATTACATGAACAAACATCATACATACATCAAGGTATAGCTTAACTTATCTTTCATTCGTTATTCATTTTAACATTT
>BJCM01072242.1:0-10988 GCA_018326385.1 Flaveria bidentis | reverse complement strand
GGTCATACCCAATAACAAGCTTGGCAAACACCAATTAATATTTAATTGATGATATGATCATGCAATTAAATAATTACACCAATTTAGAAAATGGATTTTCTAAATAAGTTGCATTTGAGATGGAACAACTTAATATGACATTTTGTTCATGGGTATTATTTGTAATGTTATTTAAATTGGTTAAATGACATCAAGTAATAAAAATATGTATGAGTTATATAATTAAATGGTTAGTTATATAACTTATCTAAATGACTAGTTAATAAAATGGTAAATATCATTTTGGGGGGAACCCCATTTGAAACAATTTTCGGCCGCCCCTTAAGGGGGTTTTGTGCCTTTTGTTTCTTGGTATTGGTTTACACATTAACTAGCCACACACTCTACCTCTCTCACTCTCTCTCTCTCTCTCTCACATGCAAGAACCTCAAGGCAAAAACCCTTTCCACTCTTGAAGGGAATCTCGGCTGAAAAGAGTTTTTCAGCAGCTTTCAAGGTTCGTTTTTGGTGGTAAAATCCTAGCAACAAGGTGTTTTCTTGATTCTTGTGGGTATGGATGCTTGAGGACACCTCTCCTTGGTGTTTTGGTCATTCAAGAACCTCACCTTCTTTATCAAAATCCCGTTTTTCAGCAGCCTTTGGAAGGTAGTTTCATGGTTTGATTTTTGGTTGTTATTTCTTGTTGATAGCTAGTTCATACACATATAAATGATCCTTATGTTCTTAGGTTTGTTGTTGTCATGATATGAGCCTTAATTTTCAGATTACTAATGATAATATTAAGGTTTTAATCCGCTGCGTTTTTATGTTTAAATGGTTAAACTACTTTGATATGGTCCAACAAACCCAACATGGGTATCAACCAATTGACTCAATTCTTTCTCTACTCTCTAAAAAAACCTAAGTGTTAGATCAATTATAGCTAATCCTGAGATGTTGCTTCACTAGAGATGATAGAATCAAGAAGCAAAGAGACATTAAGACAAATTGCTTATAACATACGTACTACCTCATTGAATCCTAAGTAATTATTGGCTCAAAACTAAAAGGTGAATACACTGAATACTTTTAAAATAAATAAATAACTTGATTTTTTGATAATGGCATTAATATGTTAAACACACTTTAATACGCAAAGATGCTATCAAAGTTAACATTTAGACAAGAAATATATCTATAGTTTTTGGTTAAGTTATATCCTGAGGATAGGTGAAAATCCTATACCAGGGTTGGCTCTGATACAATACAGATAATAATGATTTAGAAGGTTCAATTATTAGTCTGACTGACGTAAAGACTAATATATATATAAAGGGTGAATATCATAGTTGAAATAGACTACTAAATGTGTATTTATCATAAAAATATTGATTAAACTGTTTATCAATATTTACGCCAAACTATTTTTGTGTCTATTGAATGAATTCACCTGCTTTCATACTGATGTATAATTTTATAATCCTTTCTAGTAAGCATTTTATTATAGCCAAGAATGGGTGTTGGTGTGGATGATGAATTCTAGGCATGGATTATATCTTGTGACTATATTTTGAAACATTGTAATATTTGTTAATAACAAAAGATTTTGATGAAATGTCATTATTGGTTAAACAAATGAAAACACGTATACCAATCAGTCGTGCTCCTGGGGTGTTTTGAAACCAGGGTGTGAAATTTTTTTCATTATGACTCTTAAATATTTGTCTTAGTTTTATCATATAAACTATTATATTATCTATTAGTTAAGCCACACAAGAACGCAATTTTACGGTCGTTATGAATCTAACCTTTTATTTGTTATAATATATTTATACGAAAATGATAATTGATTATGTTACCGAAAGATATCAGTTACTATGTTGATGAAGTTTCTCTAGCAGGGAAAATATATTCAACCCATGGATCACCAACTAGAAAATGATGGCTATGATATAAGAGGTTTGGTCATCCATCATATGGTTATAGTTGTAACATCCTAGTCAAATCTCATATCGATAGTTGTAACATCCTAGTCAAATCTCATATCGATCGTGGAAAGGAGAGATTCATTCTTTATAAGAAATGTCTTGCCTCTAATATCAGCAACACATTTTAGGTGTATTGGATGTGGTTGAGAGGATAACTCCACAATTAAGTGTGCTTAGGTGACAACAATCCAGGGATAGGTGACCTCCATGATAAGTTTTCACCCGGGCAACAAAAAGAAAATACGTGAGCTCCTCGTGAGCAAAACGGAAAATATTGATGGTACGAGAGGCCAGGTGTTACAAATGATATCAGAGCCATTCCTACGTTGTTCGGGATGGTGAGGCAAACCTTATCAAGCATGGTGAGTCCCCGAGGGTGTTCCGGGACACCTTAGGCAAATACCACATACAAGGATGGGATGGTGGGACAAACCTCATCAAGTACGCCAATTCCAAAATGGGGGAGGGGTGATTGTAACACTCTAGGCAAATCCCACATCGGCCGTGAACAGAAGAGATTACTGGTTTATTAGAATGTCCTGCCTCTGATATCACCAACGTGTTTTGGTCGTATTAGTTGTGGATAAGAGGAGAACTTCACATTTAATCGTGCACAGATGATAGCATTTTAGGGATGGGTGACCCCCTGAGCCGTCTCTGCTTAGAACTAGTATTCGTAACTCTTAAGTCGACCGAGTTGCCAATGCGTAGCGACTTTTATAACATTGATGTGTCATATTAAACATAAAATGTCAAATCTAAATTCTTCACTTAAATAATGGTGGAGAATTTGTCGATAGCATAACGCACTATATATTTTGTTCACATACACCATAATAAAATGATATAGTAGAAAGGGATGAGGGAAGCATTCTAAAACCACTAGAGCCTTAGCTTAGTGATCGAATCTTAAGTCCCTAAATGATATCTTAAATGAATACCACTCCCCCTATCTTAAAAAATCGTCTGCCAATATCTTCTTGCCATCACATCTTATGATTCCTCCAAGAATATCCAGTTGCGCAATACTTATTCATATTTACAAACACCATGTTTCAAATAGGAACCATGTGCTATTAATTGTACTTTTGTGGGATATACCTTTCATCATAAAGATGAAGATGTTATGACATAAAAACCAAGTATATGTATATAACTATGGATTGTGACCTCTAAAAGGGAGTATTTTATAATCCACCTATACTTCTAGGACCACTTCAAGGACAAGTGCAAGACAATAAACATGTCATGTTCCCTGGAATCATTATCTTCGGGGTATACTACATATGGAGTCACTGAGCACAAGCAAGAAAATATCTTTAGTCCTCAAGTAGTGAACATGAGTTAAATACAGAGTTATTTATCAAGAAACATCACAAATTAAGAATTAGTCATAATTAACCTTTATAATGTTATTTACATAGAAAATTATCTTCCATAAAGTTTAATTGAACATACAAGAAACTTAATCTCAATAACAAGTTTTCTTATGTCAAGACATTAATATTATTTCTAATTATTAATTAAATATGAAAAAGACCTATCAACTAGTTTTGATTAATAATAAAATCGAATACTAAACTTCAATTCACATAGGTTTGAATAACTTAAATTAATAGTTCATAAGGTAGAAACTTGATTGGGCCTAAAATTTAAAAAGCTATGAAAAGAAACTAATATTGAGATCTAGGATTAATCTAAGTAATGGTTTTATACGCAACAGATGGTCTACCAAGTACCAAATGGGCTATGTCAACTTTTAAGTTGCATAGTCATGGTCTTTAAGAAATAGGTGAAATTTTTCATCACGATGACCATATGAACTTACATTAACGTGGTTGGGCCTTGCGAAAGATAATTTCATGTTGACTCATAGTTTTGGTCTTCAGATGTATTCTATATATGCATCATTAATGGCAAAGCTTATGCATATATGGTGTTATTTTTTAGTATTAGATATTAACAATTAGGTTAGTACCACGTATATAACATATATTAAATAAATAAAATATTAAATATTTATTAATAAAAAATAATAAATTATAAAACGATCTTTTCATATAAAATATGATTGACATTACGTACGAGTGCTAAAATAGTGATGTCATTTTTTAAACTATTTTTTAATAAAGGTTGGTGTTAAATAAATTGTTTCAAAACAAACTGTTTTTCAAAAAATGTCAGTTTTAATAAATTCTTTATTATGACTTTAAAATTTAATTATTTATGTTTCATAAGAATTTTATTTCTAAAGGCCACAAAATTTTGAAATATATTGTATCTTTTAAAAGTTTGATATCTTTTTTGTAAAATTTCTTATTTTATAAAAAATTTATTTCGTTACAAATTGCATTTGTAGAAAAAAATCTTTTTTTAATTTAATAAAGAAATACTTTAATACGAAAAGAATTAAATAGTATCATTTGTAGTTAATGCGATATTTATTAGACGAGAGACGCGAAAAAATAACATTTAGGAGCTATACAATTGTGACAAGTGGTTTACAAAAATCTTTTTTATTAGTATAGATAAATTACCATCTTAGTTGTTTATACAAAGTTTAACATATAAATTAACAAATGGTCTTGATTTCCATTTATAGATATACCAGCCTAATAACCCGTGTGTTGCACGGGTTGAAAAATTAAATAAAAATAATAACAATTATAAATTAAAAGTTAGTATTAGTAATCATATAATATATAAGCATGTGAAAAAAAAATTATATATTTTTTAGTTGCTCAAACTGACCTACATAAAATTCGAAAGGATCGATTCCAACAACATTGGAACCGGTATTTCAAGTTCCATCATCACTACCCATCACCTCTGCCAGAACAATAACAGTGGCTCCAATTTTAGTTTATCATAACATGATCTGGTTTAGCCCTTTTTTATTTTTTTATCTTTAAATATGTTCGTTGTCAGATTTTCTATAGAATAGTCGCCGGTGAACGACAACAATGACAATATACTGAAAGAGCGTGGCAGGAATATATATGTCAGAACTCTAACCCTCAACTGTAGTCATAGACTACCAGCGGATAATCCATCAAAAAAATACTATCAGATCGTAACATATGAAACAAAAAGTCTGGATGTGGAAATTATTAACTTTATTTTTCGATGGATTATAGGAGGAGACCAATGGTTAACCATAGTTCAAAGGCTTGGTTACGGTTGTAAAATTGTTGTAAAACCTTTAAAACGCACTTGTGTGACATATCTATACTATATATAAAGTATATGAGAAACGTATTTTAAAATACCAACACTTATATATTTAATCCATAAAATATAACTACTTTTGAGGGTAAAAAAGTATTTATAACACTATTTATAAATTATTTCTTATAATTAATTATAAAATAACTTTACACTTACTAAAACTTACATAACCAAAAAAATCCTTAATATGTTTTATGATTTCAACTATATCTTTCAATTTATCACATTAAAAAACATTTTTAGACTACAACTTAACCTATGTTTTTTTTTTAAATTTTGATGTAAACTTTTTGCTGCACATATCTGTATTTTATAAGATACAATAAGTTAATGCATATATATATAAGTAGTCATGCAGAACTTATTTATTTGGTATTTTAAATTTTAGTTTAAAAAATACATAATAGAATTTTGTAAAACTACTACAAGAATAACAAAATATTAAATGCACGTGCCGGATGTATAATAACACCCCGTCGCATCGTGCGAGCAACCTTCTAGTTTTATTAGTATGTCATGGTTTAAAAATAGTACTTTTAGCTTTTATAAGGCTTCATTCGTAAAGGATTATAATATCATGCATAAAACGAAATATCATATTTGTGTTCAACACCAGAATTGGTGCCTTATGAACCATGTGTGCTCAAGCTTACGTAATTCAAACATATATATTTGTCCCGTAAAGATAAGCTTATCTGATATTACTTCCATGTATTTATTTTAGAGTGGTTTTATTTTAAGCAGGTGAAACTTCCTTTCATGTAATAATAATAATTAATTTGATTCTAAACAGAGACAAATGGGTGATATTAACAACTTGCATTCAGATCATACCTGAAGTGACTGTGATCATATTTCTTAGTAATGACTATTGACCGAATGACCTGTAATGGTTTTCAAAAAGGGTAGTTGTTATTACATTTTAATCATGAAATCTCAATCAATTAGTATAATTTAGAACTCATAGAAAATTTAAACTGATGTAATTTAGCGGGAACTTCTAGATAGAGTCGGTTAGTTATGTTGGTTTCTAACCATCAACCGTAAGGGTATAAATACCCATCTGAATGTAGATATTATGTGTAGAAATTCAGAAGTATATTTGTGTGTATATTATTCGCGATTGTTCATGTTTCCCACCAAGGTTCTCTGCACATTCATGTACAGATCCCATATAATCTTCATCTAATATTCGATCCTAGTCTGTGATTAATCCTAGGTAATAAATAGTATCAGAGTGTTCGCTGAAGAGGATCATCAATCGAAGGCAGATTTCATCAATCTAATAGAAAACAAGGCATGAAAAGAAAATACGCGGACCAGAAGAAGAAATCAAGGAAAATGCGATCCAGAAGCTGGTAATTGATTTAGCAACAAGGCCACAATGAATTTGAACGCATAAGTTGATGTAGGCAGAGGCGAAACACATCAAATTCAGAAAGAATGATCGAAGGTGTCCATCATGGTGAAAAGGAAGATAGTAGAGAGTTACAAGATGGGGTTATATTCAATTGTATGGTGGTGTGGACTCTAGTGCATTTAAAGTTTCAATCAGAAGGAAAAAAGGGAAGATCATTGAGACAAAGAATTCAAAATCAAGAATCAAGAGATTGTTGATCATAGGGCTGAAGATATTAAACTTGTGTTCAATTTGGAATCCGGTTAACAAATATTTAAAGATTCAAATTAATTAACTTTGAATATGGGTAAGAACCGACCTCAATTCGACAAGACAACGTTAACATCGCTTAATCTTGATCAAAGATCCAAAGAGTCAAAGTCAAATTGCAAATCGGAATTTAAACGAAGAAAGAAAAAGATGGACTACCACAATTGGATGAACAACTAAGAAGATTAAGAATTTATGATTCATTATCTCGTAAATTTTGGAATTAGATTTTAATCAAAAAATCTCAATCAATTAGTCAAATAGGATCGTTAAACTGATGTTAGTTTAACAAGAACTTTTAGATAGAGTTGGTTAGTTATGTTAGTTTAACAAGAACTATAAGGGTATAAATACCCATCTGTATGATGATATTGTGTGTTTAAATCCATTCGCAAATCCCATACAATGCTCATCCAATTTTCGATCCTAGTCTATGTTTGATCCTTGGCAATAGGGGTTACAGTTCATGTAGACAAATATACAAGGACTCACCATCGTCATGCCTAGAGTTCACATTTTAATGGATTTTCAATTAAAGCAATTTAGGGGCTTCAAATAAATTAGGTCAAAGTATACCTTGCATGCACACAGGCACGTCTAAGCACAAAGCACACAGCACACGTGTGTATATATAAGGACGAGTTCATTGGGAAAACCCTAAAAAAATAATGAACAAACTAACATATGTCATCCTTCATTAAATTTTATCTAGTGTTCTAAAGTATAATTATCATGTTATTAGATTTACCGATGTTATTAGATTTACCAGTAACCTCGCCCTCGTTTGAATCATGTTTGTTCAGATGTGAGCATGATTACAACAAAGGGAAGTGTAGATGAAAGCAAAAAGAAGCTAATACTTCATTTATTCAAATTAGCCATCTAACACCAAAACATACTAATTACGTGTAATTCGTGTTGCGCATTAAAATGAGTCATTAGGATGATCGTTAGAAAAAGGCCATATCATAAGCAATCTTATTGCTATATAAAAATGAAAAGAAAGTGAGAGGAAAATGTATACTAGCAAATAAAAGGACAAAGTTAGTCATTCTAAATCATAGACCGCATTTCTAGGTAAATTTTATAATATTACCAGTCTTTACTAATCATCATACTTATACTCTTTTAGTAATCTTGGTGAATTTTCCAACATCATGCCACGTGTCTGCCTACTATTGGTTCTCAAACATAAATTTTTTTCATATTTTAGTTGGGTTTTTAAATCTTGGGAGTTCTACTTAACAAATAGATCCTTTGGCTCGGTGGTAGAGCGAGTGTGAGTTGTGGCGTCCGCCGAGGTTCCAAAATTGGTACTAACCATTCCTATAGTTATTTTTTTTGGTTTTATTTCTTTTCATTCTCTATTAATTCAAATATATTTTTTACTTTACATAACTTTCTTAAACTATTGTAGTCATACATGTGATAAATAGTACACTTCAATCTCCAACACATATATTTTATGTATTTAACATCATTAGCGCAACACATATAACAAAGTTTGCTACACATAGTTATACTATAATATAGGGGCAACATTGCTCGTTTAATCGTAATAGTTATGACCCTGTTGTATGTTAAAAAGTTAGTGAATTATGTGAAAAGTCCACTAAAATGTGCATTGTGAACTAAAATATAAAAAAGAGCACATTCTGTATTAAAGTATGGAAATGTGCATTAAACTGATATTCTTACTAACTTTGGAGACTAATAATTATTAGTATTTGTTACTAATATAATTATTATTTAGTGAGTTTGTATTCTATGAAGTGAGAGGATCACAACGAATAATACCGTATCCCAAACAGAGGTAAAGTTAATGAGATATCGATGCCAGAAGTGGATGATGGACTAAGGGGTTGTTTGACAGTCTTTTAATCAGCCTCTTAATGGTTCAGATGTCTGAATGGTTAGCACTTAATGATTCAGATGTCTGAATGGTTCAGATGTCTGAATGGTTCAGATGTGTGAATGGTTAGCACTTAATGGTTCAGACTGTTTGTTTCGCGAGCACATGTCTAAATGGTTAAGAGATTTACCTCTGAATGGTTAAGCATCATATTGATGCTGAGTGGTTAAGAGGTCTAATACTGAATGGTTAAGATATATTATCTAAATTAATAGTTCAAACCTCTTAATGATTCAACACTTAATGATTTAGACCTCTTATTGGTTCAGCACTTAATTATTCAGAAGTTGCTAAACAACCCCTAAGTAAAAGTGGTTATTTTATCCTACATAGGTGAAGTGAAAAAAAAATCTTGAAGTGATGAAGTATATAAATGGTTTTTTGTCTAACATAGGAAGGGTAATAACTCTGGAATGAATTTATAAGTGGGAGTTTCCATGAAAATATGTTCTTATATGGTAAAAGACACCTAGTGATGATAAATGGTTAGGCTAATAAATACTAATTGGAATTATAAGTAGAAGTTTCAAATATGTGCTCAGGCATAGTACTGTGCGTGGATCCATGGACAAAATGCACGCTTTGTTGGTGCACGCGTGACTCGTCGCTTCAGAATTAACTTAGGGGGTGTTTGGTATGCGGGATTTCAATGGAATTGTAATCTAAATATTATTGATCATTGTGTTTAGTTGGTAAGAATTTATTGGAATTGGAATTTGAATTATATTTTGCATGTGTTTGGTTGATAAAGGAATTGGAATTGGAATTTAAATTAATTCGCTTCAAAATCCTTCCAAATCTTAAAGGATTTCAAATTCCACCAACCCCCGCCTCCACCACTAACCGCCACCTACCACCTCGCCCACCACCAATCGACACTACCGACAACCCAGACCATCGACCGCCGACCCTAACCGCCGAGCACAGTCCTCCCCCGCCTACCCCGACCGACGTCGTCCCCCACCGACACTGAGCGCCGCCGTCCCCCACCGACCCCGACCGTCGCTCCTGACCGCCGCCTACTACCCTGCCCACCGCCAACCGACCACCGTTGTTGTCTGCTATCCCCTACCGCCGACTGCCACCATCCACCCCTGTCCGCCGACCCCGACCGCCACTACCCCTACTGTAAGGCCCCGTTTCCGGAGACCTCACAATTGGCCATTCACCGTTGTAATTACATAAAACATTACAAACGTACAAATTTAAGCAGCGGAATTAATTTTAACAAAATCCATTCATCTCATTATAAACGCTGTTGTTAAGCAATACGCTTTGGTTTGATCAGTTTACAAAAGAATAGTTTAACTGCATTACAACACAACAGTGATTTCTTATTAAGAATGGATGTCAGTCTTGCCCCTCCGAGTAGCTTCCCCCGCGTGCCATCCTCAGCAACAAATTACCTGCCAACTGAAAATGTATAAAAGTCAGCGTCGCGGAGTGAATTCTAGTTTTAAAAGCATTAAAGTACCTTGAGTAATTTATATTTGAAAATATTCTTTTCATTAAAATCCGTTCCTTTATACTTCATTACATGAGCATACATCATACATACAACAAGGTATAGCTTTATTTATCTTTTCCTTCATTTCTCACTTTTGTCATTATCTATCCGAGTCTTTTGCGACAACAGGGCCGCTCACCTGATTGGCAATCTCAAGGATTGCATATTAACCGAGTCTTTTGCAACAACAAGGTTGCTCACCCCATTTGGCAATCTCAAGGATTGCATGTTAATCGAGTCTTTTGCCACAACAAGGTTGCTCACCCCCTTTGCCAATCAACGATTGACCCTATGTGCATCCTTCGGGGTAGCAAACCCGCATCACAGTTGAGCGAACGACCACAAGGCCGTCCGTCTCCATACATCAGCTTGCAAGACTTTTATTATACATTTGCGTTCTACTTTTCTTCATCATTAATCTTCCACTTATTAATGATAATACTTTACGTTTAATATCGTAACCACACCACGTAAAGTCATACAATGATATTATTATTAATAACAATAATAATAATAATAATAATAATAATACAAGTAATAACAATCATAATAATAATGACAATAATAATGATAAGGGTCGTAGAAACAACCATGCATAAACATGCAAAATGAGAATTTATTAAATCCTAGTCAAAGATAGTCAAAAACCTAACTGCACAGACTCCCACGAAAATTCTGAAATAATTCTAAGTGTTGGGCGCATCA
>BJCM01072230.1:27490-42693 GCA_018326385.1 Flaveria bidentis | reverse complement strand
GGCATCTTCATAAGTCAGTCAAAGTATGTTCATGACATACTTAAGAGGTTCAACATGACTGATTGCAAGGTTGCTAAGACACCCATAGCAAGAAACCACTCCCTTGGGCCTGATCTTGAGGGGGAGTGTGTAGATGAACACCTTTACAGGACTATGATTAGGTCTCTTATGTACCTTACTGCTAGCAAGCCTGATATCATGTCTACAACATGTGTTTGTGCAAGATATCAATCCAACCCCAAGATGTCACATCTTATCACTATCAAGAGAATTCTAAGATATCTCAAAGTGCCTCAACACATGCCCTTTGGTATCCTAAGAATTCTGACTTTAATATGTATGCATATACAGATAGTGATTATAGTGGCTGCAACATGATTACAAAGTCTACATCAGGGGGAAGTCAGTTTTTTAGTGGAAGGGTTGTCTCATGGCAATGCAAGAAACAATCATGTGTCTCTGTATCAATTGTTGAAGCTGAATACATTATTATTGTAAGCTATTATACTCAAGTGCTTTGAATTCAGAATCAAATGGTTTACTATGGATTAAACTTCAAGGAGACTCCCATTCATATAGACAACAATAGTGCTATCTCTATCATAGAGAATCATGTGCAGCACTCAAGGACAAAACACATCAATATCAGATATCAAATGCTTGACAATGGATTAAACTTCAAGAAGACTTTCCTTAGAGTTTTGAAAATCTTGATTTTCTAGTCCTTCGGAAGATATGGTTTTATCTTCGAAAGAAACTTAAGGCTTTAAAACAAATAATAGCCTAAGTAAAATTACTTGTGGAAGAAATAACTGAAATATCTTTCAAAGCTTAGAACCTCTCTTATGCACTTATATATTTTCAAGGACAGTTTTCTTATGAAGCAAATTAACTCTCGGAAGCTTTGTTCATATTGAACAAAACATCCAAGTTTTAATTATCTTCCGAAGCAAAATTTTCAAAACTCTTATACAGGACCATTAGAAGGGGTGAAGCACTTTTACAACACAACAACAAAAGTGTGGAGAGTTCTTTAGATCACTTAACAAATAAAATAAGAAACTGGTTAACTAAATAATGAGAGATGCTAAGAACACAACAAAAAGAGATAAAACAAAAGTAAAAGAGACAGAACAAGATAATAACACACGTAATTGGTTTTCAAGATTGTAGTATATTGCTTCTCAAGTTCTATTATAAAGTGTTACTAAGCATATCTATTGTAGTTAGAAGTACTTGAGATAAATATATTACATCCTACAATCAACTATACTTTGAAAGCCAGCTGGATACATAAGACTAGAAAAAAATCAAATGTAGAGTCAAAAGGCAGATTGCTTTTCGACTAGTGACTATGACATGCCATATGTCACATCTTAATATATTACAAAAAGGATAAAGTATATAAAGTAGAAAGCTTAGACTCAAGACCTCAATGTATAGTTTTCCAAAAGCATGGACTTTTTCACCAACTTGTGAAAGTTGGTGAGTCAAACAGAGTTGCAGCGGAAAGGTGGCCAAGCTTTATGGAGAAGTACATTAGATAATAGCATGTACATAAAAGTCTTTAAAAGAAAATCTGTCTTCATAAAATTGGCTTCGGAAGAATTTGTTTTTGAAGCTTTGGAAGACTTTATATTTCGCTTTGGAAGATATTGGTCTCGGCTTCACATGATTTTACACTTAGAGTGTTTCATGTGTGAGATGTAAAACTTCTGAAGCATTTCTACTTCAGTACTTCAATACATACATGAAGAGAGACTTTGGATGCTTTATATGTTTTGACTGCATGAGACTTGTTGGAATCCTTACATCTTAGGAAATTCTTCCGAAGCCATTTTGGCGTTGGAAGCTTTTTATTAAAACTTCCGAAAACAATTTACCTTCGGAAGATTTTTTACTTACAAGAAAACAACTTTTTGAGCAAAAAGCAAACTACTTTTTCCGAGATGGGACTGACATCCGGATTTCAAAGTTTATCATCTTTTATTAACTGTGTCTTGAATTTATTTAATATATAAACCCAACGGTTCCCCCCTCATTCTTTATCATCATCTTCATCTTACTCTAGACCTAAATTCCCCTAAATCCTCTCTACAACCGCCTTTTTGCTTCTTTTCCTTCACCGCTAACCTTTCTCAAATGGCCAACCTCAACCGCAGAAATGACCCAAATTTTTCATGCAGTTACACAGGCAACACAATCATGTTGTTTTGTTAAACTCAAAGAAAGATCCATATTTCTCAGAGGTTTGTGGATTCTTGACTCTGTCAAACTACTCCACCTCCCTTACCCTGTTCTTTATAAGGATCATTTGCTTGACTTCTGGAAGACCTGTTAAGAGGTCATCCTAGATGGGGAGAAGGCACTATCTGCTATAGTGCAGGGGAGGACAATCTTCATCACTTCAGCCATCATAAACACTTATCTTCAGCTGGATGATGAGAAAGTTGTCCTTTTCTAAAGAAACTATCAACCAATCCTTCCAGCACATGGGCTATGAGGGGGATTTCTTTGTAGAGACCTTCAAGAAAAGGAAGGTCTCATCCCAGTGGAAGTACTTACTACATGTGGTCATCCACAGCTTGTCCAACAAGCATAGGGGTTAGGACTAGATTCCTGAAGATCTCTCCTTCATAGTGCATGGGATGGTTCAGGGGGTCAAGTTCAGGTACTCTCAATTTGTTTATACAAATTTTCTTGCTAACTTGGAATCCTTAGAATTATATGTTTCCTAGATATGTTCAACACATTCTCAACTGTGAACTGGGCTCAAAGTTAAGGGAAACAGATAATGTTCTTAAATTGGGACAGATGAAGTCTAACATCTTTAAGATCTTGAAGAAGCCAACTATTGGCTTCTCTGGGGTAGAAACAACCCTAGTCCTAAAAATGTTAGAGCTCATTGCTCAAGGTGACAGCCTAGCAACCCAAGCTAGTGTTGAAGCCACACCTTCTACCTCTCAACCACTCAAAAGACCTCCACAAATCACAATCTCCTACCAAAGAAGATCCAAACAAACCCCTTCATAAGCTATTCAGTTTGTGTAGGCCCCTATACTACTACCCACATAGGAGGAAGTGGACACTGGAGCTCCCACTTCTCTTAAGGAGCAACCACTCCCATCTATTAAAGAAAGTGTAATTTCGGCAGTAATTATTAACTAGTTTCGGCAAGATAGTCCAGTAGGTTCGACAGGCCGAAACTATTGATTCGGCGCGACAAAACTAGAATTTGATTAGCAAAATTGTTAAGTTCGCTCGGACAGCATAACTACACAGTTTCGATAAAAAACCTTTGAATTTTCGTTCAGTTTCACTGTACTGATACTTTCGCAGTAAGAACTGCAAAGGTACCGAAGAGTCTCAATAACATAAACCCATAATGAAGCGTTTAAACCTAGATTAAACTACAATCCTGAGTTCGAAACTCACACGCGAAGAGAAAACAAGAGTCAATCGAGAACCACAAGTACAAAATCTTAGTTTCATGAAATAAGGTCACGGGAGGGTTCTCTATAATATAAAATTACGCAATGCGAAAATGAGAAGATAATTTCGCAAATTGAGTAATATAGGACTTAGTTTCGCACGCAGCGAAACTAGAGTTTCGCCCGTATAAACTCTGGTCGAAACTTACCTTGCAACGTGGGAAAGAGCCGGCGAAGCTATAATTTCAACTTGCGAAACTACCAGCAAAAGTATAATATCGCTGGAGACTTAAAAAATTAAAATTTTTATTTACATTTAAAAATAAAATTAAGAAAAGTTATATAGAAAAAAATTAGAACAAAGTAAAAATAATTAATGAAATCAAAAGAAATTTTCCCCACAAAACCTTGCCACACTTTACGTATTTTTAAACAAAATCAAATAGTAGAAAATGGATATGAACGAGAAGCTGAAAAGATCTTTTAGAGAGTCAAAGTTTGGTAGGATTGTTGATATACTTGTTCCTTTAAGTCCATGACTTCTTCATTTCAACAAGTGCTCCGCAGCTACTATTATCATGTTTTGGTAATTTTAAAGAAACCATTGAATGATTCAGTCCCCACAAACATTTGGCAAAGAAACTTATCCTGTCCTCATGATATATTGAACAAATGATACGCTCTACTTGACTATTCCTCTCAGAAGCAACATAGGTCATTTTCAAAAGAAGTAATACCCTTATAGATATCAAATGATGAAAGCTCCAGGTCTATACTTACGTATAACAAAGGAGTTGATCAATTGAGTCTTACAGATGAGAGCTTCAGGTCTATACTTACGTATAACAGAGAAGATCGTTATATTGTGCCTGTGAGAGCTCTAGGTCTGTACTATCGTATAGCGAAAGAGATCATCACTCCAGGTCAATATTCACACATGACAGAGGAGATAAGCACCAAAAATAATATAACAAGGAGCTTTTTAGATGCGAAGAGAAGTAAGCATATAGCTTTTGAGATAGGGTGGGAGATTTAGACACAAAGATACTTTTGATAAATAACTCAAAACAAAGATATCACGTTCTCAATCCTTTTTGAACAAAAACTTGAAACTTTGTGAAGGCTAAAAATGTCAAGGGGATTATCTGAATAATCAAGTTTCTTGTTCTTATTAATTAAGCTGTAAGATTACTATTTACTTCAATTTCAGGCTTAACCTATCAAGCGAATCCCAACACAATACTATTGACCTCCTTTGCATCGTCTAGGCTTCTCATTTTATTCTGCAAAAGAAAACAAGAACAATTAATATATATATTCTCCGCCAAAAATTTTACGAATAAGCAAGATGTAAAAATTTCTTATTATTATTAGTATTTTATTACTATTATTATTATCATTATTATTATTATTATTATTATTATTATTATTATTATTATTATTATTATTATTATTATTATTATTTATATATATATTTGTTTTATGTATGTGAAAGATGATGAAAGGCTATGGAGCGGGTAGAATGAAAAGAAAAGAAAGAAAATAAGGAAAGAAATATAAACAATTTGTACATGAAATGTTTTTAAGGAAAATGATTTTAAAATTATATTAATCCTAACATAAAGATCAATTCATAAAAACGAGATTTCTTAAACATTTTAGTGAAAAGATCTGTTTTTTTAATTTTTTTATTGTTACTATTTCTTTATATATATATTTTTTATGTATGTTAAAGATGATGAAATGCTATGGAATGGGCAGAACGAAAATAAAAGAAAGAAAATAAAGAAAGAAATATAAATAATATGTACATGAAATATTTTTAAGGAAAATGAGTTTAAAATGATATTAATCCTAACATAAAGATCAATTCATAAAAACGAGGTTTATTAAACGTTTTAGTGAGAAGATCTGCTTTTTGATTTTTGTGTCAATGGGAATAATATCAATAAAACTCTTTTCCCGAGCATCACGAATTGCATGAATCCATGTCTAAATATGTTTGGTTCGGGAATGATGAATAGGATTCTTGGCAATGCCAATAGCTCCTTCGTTGTCATAGAACAATGGTGTATGAAGAAATTTGATCCCGTAGTCAATCATCTGATGTCGTATCCGAGCACTTGAGAATAACATCTTGAAGCAACAATGTATTCTGCTTCCCTCGTAGTAAGCGAAAAGTGGTCTGTTTCTTGCTCTGCGATGATATCAGACAATTTCCTAAGTATTGGCAACCTCTAGTAACTAACTTTATGTTTAACCTGTAGCCATTAGAATCACTATCAGAGTAAGCATGTAAGTCAAAATTCCCACCGTAAGGATACCAAAGCCCTAACAAGAAGAGCCTTTAAGATAATGAAAAATTCGTTTTACGGCCTTTTCATGAGACTCTTTTGGAGCAGATTAGTATCGAGCACAATATCCTACAGTGGAGTTTATATCAGGATGACTCGCTGTAAGATACATAAGGGAACCGATCATTAATCTATAGAGATGAGGATTAATAGATTTTCCGTTCTCGTTAGGAGTGAGGCAAGTTTGAGCAATGAAAGGAGTGAGTTCAGGAGAAGCATCATCCATCTTGAATTTCTTAAGAATATATTTAATATACTTCTCCTGATGTATGAGAATTCACTCAGAATTTTGTTAAACCTGCTATGCAAGGAAAAAGCACATCTCCCCCATTATGCTCATTTCAATACGACCACACATGACTTCCTCAAACTCCCGACAAAACTTCGGATTGGTGGAGCCAAAAATAATGTCATTGACATAGACTTGTACAATCAGCATCTCACCATCCACTTCCTTCTTGAATAATGTCATATCGATGGTGCGATGAGAAAACCATTGCTTAAGAGATACTGTGTTAAGGTCACGTACCAGATCCAAGGTGCCTGATAAAGACTATAAATGGAGTTATCATGCTTGTAAACTTTGTCAAGAAAGTCGGGGTCCTCAAAACCTGGTGGTTGACACACGTATATCTCTTCGTCAATGTCTTCATAAAGAAATGCACATTTGAAATCCATATGATAGATTTTGAACTGCTTGTCAGTGGCATGAGTCAGAAAGATCCTAATAACTTCAAGATGGGCTACAGGAGCAAAGACTTCTGTATATTCTATCCTTTCTTCTTGAGCAAAGCCCTGAACCACCAATCTTGACTTATTCCTTACCATAATGCCATGGTCATCTGGTTTGTTCTTGAACACACATTTCGTGCCAATTGGGTGTTTGTTTGGTGGAGGATTAACTAGGGTCCATACTTTGAGTTTCCTAAACTATTGCAGCTCTAATTGCACCGATTCAACCCAACAAGGATCCTGAAGAGTTGCATGAACATTTTTCGGGACAATTTTGGGATATAAAACAAGAGAATAAACATATGTTAATCAAACTAGATTGACTCCGCGTCTGAACTCCATCCGTTATAGATACAGTGATGTTATCATGGGGATGATCTTTCAATGTTTTGAAATTTGTGGTCATGGAAAGGATATTTGAAGAAGGTTGGCTGATGGATAGATGAAGGTGAGGAAGATGAGGTAGATGTAGGTGATGAGGGAAGAAATGTAGAAACAAGTGGAGGTGGAATGTCAAATGATGTTGATGAAGATGCAATGTCAACTGATGTAGCATCATTTGTTGATCTATTGAGAGGGGCTTGATGAATGACAGGTAATGGAGCTGGAGGAATGATGTTTGTCTGAACATTTGAGATGGTTGCATCATCATTGAAAACTAGAAGAGTAAAAGAGTTAAACACCATATCGGAGTCAAAGAATCATGCTGTTTCAGATCGGATATCAGAGGAATTAGATTCCTGCCAATCTACATAAGAGAACTCTTGTATAATACGGGTTCTTGTTGGTCCATTTGATCGATTCGCAGTACAAATAAGATGTTGAATCGATCAATATCAGATACAAAAGATAACAAAGATGAATAACAATAACAACAACCATAATGTCAACAAATAAAAACAATAATGATCAATACCATCAATAATAACAAAGCACAAGTGTATTTCAATGATTAAGCTACTTACAAAGGTCGTTTGCAACAATGATAATCGAGTAGGGTTTTTGCAAAGATCATCAAAAATGAATTAAATCAAATCTATATATAGCAGTCCTAGTTTCGCAGATAGTTTCGCTGTCAGCGAAACTGTGCTGCCAATAATATAGTTTCGCCCGATATGAAAAACAGTTTCGTCGGGTGAACTAAACAGCTGACTATGACCTAAACTACAGTTTGTTCATAGTTTTGCTAGACTACAAAACTAAACAAAATGAACAACATTCAGAAGTAAACTAACATTAAACCTATTACAAAGTAATATAAACATAATCTAATCTAAGGTGATTCCGACCTATACTTGATCTTCAATACTCCCCCTAGGTTGGATCTCACCGCCTTCACTTGTCTTGATTTGTCTAATCGACTCCAGTCTCTCCCACTGCATCTGATGTTTCTTTATCTACTCCTGCAGCTTCTTCCTTCAGGGCTTTAACGACTGATTCACTCTGGTCACCTCCTACTTCATTAGCTCCCTCGGGACGAGCACTAGCTTGCTCAAACTGTCTTGTTAAGTCCCTCACATCCATATCTAGCTCATCCTGTGTTCTCACCTTTTCAGCTAGCTCCTTCACCTATCTCCTCATTCCTCTAGCTTTATTAGTCACAGTCATAAACAGACTGGCTTCTTTTCTCGTCTCCTCCCCTGCCCCTTCTTTGATGTGGTTTTCACAAAGAACTAGCATGTCTTCATCACAAAATCCAAATAATTCCATTGGATTAAACAGCCTGAACTCATCCCCATTCTTCACCTTGATCACAGCCTCCCTCATGTTGTTAGCATAGAACCACTTCTCAAAGTTTTGTAATTATTGGGGGAGGGGATCTGAAAATCTAAGCATGTTCACTATCTTTAGGGGTTTCACCCTCTGTACAATCTTTCCTTTCCCCGTCTCCTAGTCCTTATACTTTTTGGATCTTTTCCTTTCAGCCTTGATAAACCCAAATGACTCAAAATTGTCATTCACTCCGTTCCTGATCTCCATTTCTAATAATGTGGCTCTCTCACTCAAATGAGCATTAAGCAATGGCAACAATGCCAGCCTCCTCAAGTCCCATTTAGGCAAGGTCTTGAATGCCTTCCTCATGTGCAAATAAGAAATTCCTCCCTTCTCATCTTTATGATAAACATTTTGAGGCTGGGGTTATACTTCTAGCTAAAAATTCTCTTATCAGCCTTAGATTTACTCAACCCTTCCAAGTTTTGGAACAAGGGAGTAAGCTCTTTAGTCCCTTTCTCTCTCACAAACCATTCTTCTTTCTCCATCTCAAACACATCTCCATCATCATCACCCTTCTTAGCAACATAGGGTAGGGGTCTCTCATTAACCTCATAATATTCGGGTTCAGAATCATAGTCAACCAACTCCTCATCATCTTCTTCTTCATTAATCAACCCCTTATCAGCAGTCTTCTCAACATTTTCAACCGAATTCTCTCTCACCACCTCTTCACCAACCAAACTTTCTCCAAATCAAATTGCATATTCACAAAACCAGCCTCAAATACCTCTTCAACATTCTCCATATTTACTGTCTCCTACCTTGCTCAAGATCCTCCTACTTCCTTAGCCGTTGCACTAGATGTGCCCTCTCCTACCCGGGAGGAAGTACCCACATTTAAAAATAAGTACTTGGAAGTATCAGTCAAATCATCTAACTCAAGTTGAGTTATTTGATTGGGCAGGCCGACTGCAACCTTCCATCGTTCACCTCCTCAAGCAATCTCTTAATCAAATTATTTTGATCCACCAACATCTTGGTCATGCCCTCAATCACCTCATCCTTCTTCCTTTCCCTTAACTCTTGATTGGTAAGTTTGGTTTTGATCATGCTTAACTCATTAGCCTGAGATGCATTGAGGTATCTTATTACATCCTCATCTAAACTAGCACTCTGAGTTAATACATATATGTACCTAGTTTATGAGCTTAATGTAAATGTCTGTCAATAATGATCAAGAAATGTGTTCAAACTTAATCAAATAATGAACTTACTATATAGGTTTGAGGTTGTTGTGCATAGTTCTTAGGCAATAATGATTAAGAAATGTGTTCAAACTTAGTCATATGAGTCTTCATGCGAATGGACCATGCTAATGGACCATACGCATGAATATCTCATTCTAATGGACCGTACGCATGAATATCTCATGCTAATGGACCAGTCGCACGACTAAAACAGAAGACTTGATCAGTCGCACGATTGAGACATAAGATTGACTCAGTCGCACGATTAAACAATAATATCAAAGAAAAATAAGAAAAAATTTTAAATTAAACAAAAAACAAATTAATTTTGCTAGCCGAAATTATAGTTTCGCAGGATGTTATTTTAGTTTCGCTAGACAAAAGAATAATTTCTGCAACAATTACTTATTAGTTATTAGATTCGCCAACAAGTTTTTAATAGATTCGGCAAGACAATTATTGTAGATTCAACTAGCCGAAATTATAGTTTAGGTGCAGCGAAACTAAAGTTTGCACTGTGAAACTGTTAAGTTCGCTCGGACAGCATGACTACATAGTTTCGCTGAAAACTCATGAACTTTCGTTCAGTTTAGCTGGACTATCGGTACTTTCACAGTAAGAACTGTGAAGGTACCGAAGAGTCTGAATCAAATAAACCCACAATGTTGCCAATAAACCTAGATTAATCTAATGTCCTGAGTTCGAAACTCACTTGCTAACAAGAATCACCGGTCAATCAAGAATCAAAAGCACAGGAAATCAAAATCGCATGAAAAAGCTACGATCAACCCTAAAACAACTAAATTCCTTACTGTGCGAAAATGAGAGAACAATTTCGCAAAATGAGTTATATAACACATAGTTTCGCAGTTAGCGAAACTATAGTCGATGAAGTAACATTCATCATACACAACACCGACTTTCGTCTTTTGTGTTGGGTATTCAGTAAAGTGCACGAGCAACCAAATGGTCGAAAGAAATCAATCAATAGATTTCTCTTATGAAAAAGTTAATAGGGAGTCTTCATTTTGCTTTGACGATCAACACCCTATTCAGAACATATAAAGCACAATTCACTGCCTCTGCCCAAAAGATAATGGGTAAAGAGGAGCCAATCAACATCGTATGAGCGGCTTCAATGAGGGTGCGATTCTTTCTTTCAGCAACACCATTGTTGGACCCTGAAAGGATCATACACGCCAATTCAATTGGTGAGTTGATGGTTGTTCTGCAGGAAACTCCCTAAGTCCAAGAACAATGCGGATGAAGAATCTGCTGAGAAGAACAAGTGTTGGCTAACCGTATTTGTACATGTGGAAGACATAGACCAAATGCTGACAAGTGTTTGTTCTTCCACATTAACAAATGCGGATAGCCTAAAAGATATGCGGACAAGTTTCGCTCATCCGCATTTGCAAATGCGGATGGTCGGAAAACAAATGCGCATAAGTATTTGTTCATCCGCATTACTCAATGCGGATGACCAAATTACTAATGCGGATAACAAAAGAAGAAATGTTGATCAAGTCCAACTCATCCGCATTTGTCAATGTGGATGAATAGAAGAAATGCTGATGAAGACTTAGACTAGTTTTGATGTATAGGTCAGGGGTAGTTTAGTCATTTAGTAAAAAAACATCTTGTCAGCCTATAAATAGAATAGAAAACCTCGTACATTAGGTGATTGTTGATAGACAATTAGAATATTTTGTGTTTTACATTCTCAAGGTGTATTATTACTATTTAATGCTCAAACCCTAGCATTTATGTAATCAATCACCTTCATCAATACAAACAAGCATTTATGAGTATTTCTTGCATTGAATGTTTCTTGTTTGTTTGATTCTGCCTTACGATCATTAACTCGGTCATCATATTCAATCCTAGTGAGAATTTTAATCTCACCACCCAGTTAATTGGTATCAGAGCTTTGGCTCTCAGTTTCTTTCAAATCTACCCAAGATCTGAATAGAACTTGGTTGATCTGGTGATTGAGTTGCTAATAGAGTGCTTTATCACCTCTACTTAGTAAACAACAGAAAATACTCTTCAACAGTTATTGTTCATACTTTCTCACCTTCAAGAACAAAGCATTAGTCTTCACATTCGAAGCTGTGAACAGTTAATATAACAAAAATTTGCAATTGAAACTCAGAAACATCACCAGATCTGATTCATTGAGCCTGTTTTGGACGATTTGGACCAGTTGATCTAATTGAACTTAAAAACTTATCTAATCTACATTTAAAAAAGTTAAAATATAAAAAAAACACATTGTTAAAATGGATTCACATACTTTTTTAGAACTTCGTCATACTACAAAATATTCAATGCTTAAACATAAATCAAAGTTTAAGCAATGGAAAATCAGATTCATGAATTACAACATAGGTGTAGATCCGGACTATTGGATCTCAATATGCAAAGGGCCACACATTCCTATCACATTGTTTGCTGATCAAGCTGCCATCTACAAAACATCAAGAATACCTATTGAGGATCTAACTCTTGATGATGATGGCTACAAAAAGATTAAGATTGATCTCAAAGCTTACTCCATACTCACTCAAGCACTAAAAATGGATGTGCTGAAAAGACTGGAAAAGTATGGTACAGCTAAAGCAGTATGGGATGCACTGCTGATTATGTGTGAGGGAAGCAGTGAAGTTGCTGAAATTAACAAGGATAAACTTGTTAATCATTATGAAACCTTTCATCACTCCAAACATGAGTCCATCTCTAACCAACTGTATAGATTTGTGCAGCTAGTGAATGACTTAGAGATCATGGGAGTCACTTATAAAGTAAAAGAGTTAAACAAGAAGATGCTACACAATCTTCCAGAAAACTGGAATCAAAATGTGAGAATGCTGAAAAACACTCTTGATCTTGAGAGTACTACCCTGGATATAATGATAGCCAAGATAGAAGCACTGGAGCTTGATGAAAGAAGTAGAAAACTAGGAGGACCTAGAGTAATTGAAGCATACAAGTTTCCTTCAGACACTCATTTTGTGGAAAATGCATTCATTACTAAGGAGGAAGATTTTCTTTCCTCCAGTGATCAAGTAAAGACTACAGGATTCATTACAGCTCCATCTACCAATAGGACCATCCCAATCATCAGGATTCTCTGCAACTCATTCGAACACTCCTGATGATACAAGATCTGAAGAACAAAAGGCAATCTACAATGCCTTTGTTGCTAGCTTTGGAGGTTATTTGGGAGGAAGACTCGCCTCTGCACATCTGATCCAGGAAGACTTGAAAGAAATGGATCAAGATGTTGTAGATGAAATGGATTTGCAATGGCAAATGGCCATGATTGCTATTAGAGCCAAGAAGTTTTTTAGAAAAGCAAGAAAGCTTAGCCTTAATGAAAACACCAAGCATGGGTATGACAAATCCCAAGTGAAGTGCTTCAATTGTGGCATGACTAGCCAGTTCTCCAGAGAATGTAATGCTCCCAGAAGAAACAACCACTTTCAATGGAATTCTCAGAGCCATCTATCTCCCATGCCATCTGAGGTAAAATCTAGCATTTGTAATGATAAATGCATTACTAAACTACAAGGTTATTGAAAGCACAATCATAAATTGGCCGATAAAATAAAAGAAAAAAATGTCAAGTCAGAGATGCTTAAGAGAGAAATAAAAGGCTTTGAAATCAAAATTAAATCTCTCATCTCTGACAATGCAAAATTGCATGGTGAAAAGTACACTCTTGCAGTTGAGAATAAGCAACTGAGTGAAAAGTTAGCTCAATCTAAAGCTGAACAAACACTTACCGAAGTGAAACAAGAAAAGTTTCAACTGTCTTCAGTTAGCTGCAAGAGATGCTTGATTCTCAAAAGGATCCCAAAGATATGACTGGGATTGGATATAATTCTTGTCCTCCACCATACAATGACAACTACACTGTCATGCCTTAATCAATTACACTTAAAGAGAAAATTGAACCTAACACTATTGCACCAAAAACAATAGTAAAACATATCCCAAATCCTCAAAACAAAGCAAATGTTTACATTGAAACAAATGAGGAAAAATCAGATTAGGTCACCTAATTAAAATCAAGGGGTGTTCAGACAAGACAGTGAGTGTCATCAAACCAACAAGCCCAATCAAGGCAATTGTCCCCTTTGTGAAATTTATACCTGATATTTCAAAAGGAAAGAAGAAGTTTGTGAAGTTAGTGAAACCTACTGCTGAAAGCAGTTATGATAATAAGATTAAATCTCCAAAAAAATTAAGCAAATCAGACAAGGTTTTACTGCAAAAGAAACAAAAGAGCTCATTGATTTCAACAACTAAAATTCAGTCAGACCCCCAATCTTCCAAATTAAGACAAGGAGTCGGTTTTGACGTATGCAACAAGGAGCACGTTGTTCAGTTTGAGCAAGAAGTAAAGAAAGGGTTGAGGAAACAAAAATAGCTCAGAACTGCTAACAAAAGTAGTGTTGTGAAGCAAACTACAAAAAAGGCTGATTTTGATTCCTCCCCAAAGCAAAAGAATGTGACTCAGTTGAAAATGGGAAAATCAACTAAGTCTACTAAAGCAAAATCATATTCAAGAAACAAACATATGTATTGTGACATATGTGACATGTTTAATCACAAAATAGAAGAGTGCTTTTTCAATAAATACCACTCTATTTGTGACATGAACAACCACTCCACTAAAAACTGCTATTTTAATAAATATTGTTCAATCTATGGTATAAACAATCACAATACATCTGATTGTTACTTAAATCAGAAAGGATTGAGAATTGCTCAAAACAAACCCATCTTAACAACAAATCCAATGTCAGAAGACATTTTCAAAACAACAAATCTAGGATTTCTAGATCAAACAATGATAGGAGTAACACAAAAGAATTTTGGAAGATTCAAAGAAATAAACATCACATCATTAAGCAAAATTTTGATCATCCCAAACCTAAAATAATGTTTGATAATCAAAAACAGGTTAAATTTCTTCAAAAGAATAGAGACTAGAGGTTTTATTACTCCTCTGACTCTTCAGTTGATGTTGATGAGATTACTCAATCAAAGTATCACAAGCAATCTCCCAGGTCAGCTCTAACTAGATCATAATTTAGAGGAGAGTATCAAGAGGTCACCATCATGGATAGGAACGGGAAACCCAAGACCATTATGGATTGGGTTCCATATTCTAATTAGTTCTTTCGTGTTTGCAGGGTCATCCATATAGGTCTAATAGCCTATGGTATGTGGACAGTGGGTGTTCATGACACATGACTAGAGATCGTTCCCTCCTTCGTGATTTCAAACAAATACTAGGAACTACTATGGCATTCGGAGAAGATTCATAAGGTGGAAGAATTACTGGTGAAGGATCTGTGACAAACGGGACGCTGAGCTTTGATAGAGTGAACAACTATGAACAACTAAACTTCAATCTTCTAAGTGTGTCTCAGATCTGGGACAAGAAATATTCAGCTCACTTTACTTACACTCACTACTACATTCTGAAACCAAAATTCCAGATCTCAAAAGATTGGGTTGTCCTAAAGACTACGAGAAAGAATAACACCTATGTCTTAAACTTGAGTTCCATAACACCAATAGAAGAAAATTTCTTTTGTCAAAAGCATCATTTGATGAGTCTTAGCTTTGGCACAGACGTTTGGGGCACACTAACTTTAAAAACATGAACAAAATGGTCAAAGGAAACCATGTCATTGGTCTTCCCCAAA
>BJCM01072230.1:0-27470 GCA_018326385.1 Flaveria bidentis | reverse complement strand
GCGTGCCTCAAAGGAAAACAACATAAATCTTCTCACAAATCAAAGCTGGTGAACACAAACAATACTCCACTGAAGCTACTTCATATGGATCTGTTTGGACCAACTCATGTTATGAGTATTGGAAAGAAACAGTATTGTTTGGTGATCATTGATGACTTTTCAAGATTTACTTGGTTTTTTTCTTACTTCATAAAATTAAGGTATCCCAAATAATAGAAGACTTTATCATAAAAATTGAAAACCAACTTGATCATAAGGTCAAAACAATAAGAAGTGATATTGGAACAGAGTTTAAAAATGAAGACATGTGTTCATTTTGTGCAACCAAAGGCATTGCTCATCAATTTAGTGCAGCTAGAACTCCTCAACAAAATGGGGTAGTTGAAAGGAGAAATAGAACAATGATTGAAGCAGGAAGAACAATGCTAGCCGATACTAAATTGTCTATCACCTTCGGGGCAGAGGCAATTAACACATCGTGCTTTGTGCAAAATCGAACTCTGATTGAAAAGAAAGTAACATGACTCCATATGAACTATTGTTTCACAGAAAACCATTTATTGGATTTTTTAAGTCATTTGGTAATCCTGTCTTAATATTAAACACCCGAGACTATTTGGGAAAATTTTCATCTAAGTCTGATGAAGGATTCTTTGTAGGTTATTCTTCTGTTTCAAAGGCTTAAAGAGTGTGTAATCCTAAATTAAACATTATTGATGAATAAAAAAATGTTCAATCCAAGGAACACTTATTTCCCAAATCTACAAATAGTCCTGACTGGTTGTTTGATGTTGACTCATTTACAAAATCTTTTGATCGATTTCACTTGTCTGATGCAGGAAACCTATATTCAGATGAACCTTCTTTAGGTATAGAAAGAAGAGATGACTTTCCATTGATTCCTTCTACCTCTACTAAGCAACTGAATGATGATGTTCCACTCTAAGCTGATCCTACTAGACAACCATCTCAAAACCAAAGTGTTTCAACTGAAGTTGGTCCCAGCTTGTTACCATCACATTCAGAAGATCCATCAACTAAGATCAAAAATCAAAAGCAAGCTACTCCTCCAGTTGAAATAGAAAGAACATCAAATGATGAAAGCAATCAAAGTGTTGCTAATGCTAAAGCAGTCACTGAAATAGAGTCTGATTATCTTTATAACTCCCCAACAGTACAAGATGAACGTGCCTCTCACCATAATGATCTGAATGTCTCCAATCTTGATGTAACCATTGCTGGTGACTCAATTCCAACCACCAAAATACACAAGAATCATCCGGTAGAAAGCACTATTGGTGAACTTAATAAAAGGGTGACAAGAAGCAAGTTAAGTATTACAAACATCTGTTTGTTCTCATACTTTCTTTATCAAACAGTACCCAAAAACATCAAAGAGGCTTTTCAAGACAATAGTTGAATTGAAGCAATGAACGAAGAATTGCTGCAATTCAAGAAGCAAGAAGTATGGCAACTGGTAGACCTTCCTGAAGGAAAATATCCTATTGGCACCAGATGGCTGTCCAAAAACAAAACTGATGATAGACGGATTGTCATCAGAAATAAAGCAAGACTAGTGGCATAGGGTTACACATAAGAAGAAGGAATTGATTATGATAAAGTGTTTGCACCTATTGCCAGATTAGAAGCAATAAGAATCTTTCTTGCATATTCAACATCCATGAAGTTTACTGTTTATCAAATGGATGTGAATTGTGCTTCCTTGTATAGGAAGATTGCTGAAGAAGTCTATGTGAGTTAACCACCTGGCTTTGAAGATCCTGTTTTCCCTCACAGGGTGTACAAGCTTGACAAACCACTCTATGGTCTTCATCAAGCTCCAACAAAGTGGTATGAGACTCTATCATTTTTCCTTCTTGAACATGGATATGAAAGAGGAAAGATTGACCAGACTCTCTTCAGAAAGAGAAAAAGAGACATGTTGCTAGTCCAGATCTATGTGGATGATATTATATTTGGCTCAACAAACAAGCAACTCTGTAAAGACTTTAAACACCTTATGCATTCAAAATTTCAAATGAGTTCAATGGGGGAACTCACCTTCTTTCTAAGGGTGCAAGTCCAACAAATAGCAGATAGAGTTTTCATCAATAAATCAAAATATGTGCAAAAACTGTTGAAGAAATTTCACTTTGCTGACTGTCAGTCTATCAGAACTCCTATGGACACTAAAGTGAAGATTGGATGTGATTCAAAAGGCAAATCAGTGGATCAGACTCACTATCGATCTATGATCGGTTCACTTATGTATCTAACAGCCAATAGGCCTGACATTATGTTTGGTGTTTGTGTGTGTGCCAGATATCAAGCTGATCCTAAGGAATCTCATTTGACTGTTGTCAAAAGGGTATTAAGATATCTTAAGGGCAAACCAGCTTTTGGTTTATGATATCCAAAGGAAGGAGACTTCAATCTCTATGCCTTCACTAATAGTGATTATGGAGGATGAAACTTCAATAGGAAATCCACTTCTGGCGGTTGTCAATTTCTTGGTACCAGACTGGTTTCCTGGCAGTGCAAGAAGCAGACAAACGTACCTGTCTCAACAGCAGAAGCTGAGTATATTGTAGCATTAGCTTGTTGCTCTCAAGTTCTCTGGATTCAAAACCAGATGCTTGATTATGGTTTTAACTTCTTACATACACCAATTCACATTGACAACACTACATCCATTTTCATTACAAATAATCCAGTTCAACACTAAAAAACAAAACACATTGAAATTAGATATCAGTTTTTGAGAGACTGTGCTGAAAAGGGGTTAATCAAATTGATTCAAGTTCCCACTGAAAATCAATTAGCTAATTTATTCACCAAGTCATTTGAACATAGTAGGTTTGAATTCCTAGTTTAATCAATTGGCATAATTAACGTTGAGTAAAACCAATCAAAACATCAAAAACAATTCAAAAACATCAGAAAATCACAAAAAGATGTCAATTTTGATGAAGAAAATAATATATGGGAAATGATATAATTACAATTGTTATATCATTCACTGTGCTTAATTTCAAAATTTGAAAGACTGTAATGACTTACCAGATATGTTGGTAGGCTCAACTTGGAAGAGAAGATAATATGCTGTGATGAATTAAAGTTTTATTCAATGGTGAAACTCTCATCTCAGAGTACTGGTACGTATTAGCTTATCTACGTTTATATATGTGTAGTAACCTAAACACACCAGGGAATGATACTTTATGAATCTCTTTCACCTACATAAAGATTCATCTCTGTTTTGTTGAGCAAAGACCTAATGAAACAAGCACATAGTGCAGATGTACTAATTCAAAAGATTCCTAATGAGGAACACATCCAAATTGGATGAATCTACAAAAACAATACATTCCATGAGAATGAACAAAAGAATCCTATCATGTTTCACCTTCCAAAGTGAAGTGAAAAGAATCCCAATGAGGATTAGTGAAAATAAGATCTCATAACTTAAGTAACCTGGTCAATACAGTTGTGAAAAAGTTCTACCATGCATTACATAAGGATGGTTGATCATTCCATGATTTTGTGTGTAAGGTACATGTTGAATAATCAAATCAACCAAAACATGATAAATATCACATGCATTAAAATATCAACCTGGTATGAGTTTAAGAAGACAAACATACATTCAATCAACAAGTTCATAAACATATTTACTATCTTAAATTACTTTCTTAAAACTTCAAAACAAATCAAAAAGAAAATGTTTGTGTTGGTGCAAAAGTTATACCATAGTACCTTAGCTTATGCAGATTCTTGGAAGCATAAGAAGTCCAAGATCAGTCAAACAACGGAAAACTTGTATCACTTTTGACATACAAGTCAATCCAAGCAAGAACTGATTACCCCAACAATAGTCAACAACTTCATAAGATAATTCAATCAAAGAAAGTTCTTCATAACAAGAAAAACCAAATCAAAAACATTAAATTTTGATTAAGTTCAAAACTTAATGCGGGTAAGGGCATTGGTTAATGCGGGTGAAGGTAACCCATGCATATAATCAATGCGGGTAACTGTTTATGTCAAAGTGAAACTAATACAGACAAAGAGTTTACTAAACCGCATTGGTGTCTAACAAGTATACATGAAAAGTTTGATGTTAAAAACCAATGATGATCAAAAGTGCATTACCATATTTGTCAATGCGGATGATATTTCATTCCCGCATTTGTTTTTACTAATCCGCACTTGTGGATATGTGTAACATCAACACTTTACATGTACTTTCAAATATGAATAAACAAGTGCTTAATCTCTTTTGTCACCATGGATGATGATCAAGTAAATGTGGAAATTTTAATCTGTTGCACTTGCTATTGTGAGCAAATGCTGATCAACTTTGATCAACTGCATTTGCTACAATAAGCAAATGCTAAACAACTTTGATCAACTGCATTTGCTATAATGATCAAATGTTGATTAACTTTGTTCTTCCGCATTTGCAACACTGCACAAATGCGGATAGCCAAAATCTGAAGTGTTCCACTTTTGCATTTGCTACAGTACACAAATGCACATGACCAAATTCTTAAGTTTTCCACTTTTGCATTTGCAATATTAACCAAATACAGATGCTTAAAACCTTTTCGCATTTGCTACAGTATGAATAAAAATATGACTGTACTGAAACTTGTGAAAAACTTGTAAATGCTATTATTTGACTATTTAAAGCAATTTCAAAAGGTCATTTAATACTTTTCAAATTTGAGAGACTCTAAAGTGTGACGAGCAAAAAACACAATATTCATCTTCATCAATCATCATCATCAAATTTAACAATTAGTGATCTTAGTTTCATTTCATCTAATATGTCCTCATCATCGATTCTACACAACATTAGTATCCAACAAAAGGTGAAATTCTTCAAATTTTGTAACCTAAAATGTCGGACATTTGGACTGATAATGAATTCAGAACCCTAGGTTAATGAACAACACTCAAAATTAGATTTGTTCTAATAAAAGATAATCATTTTCGACTTCAATGAGCACGCAAACTAATAAGAATACCAATCAACAAGGAAAATTCAAAGTCATGTTCATTGTATGAACAAAGGTTGATGAAATTGGAAATGTTGAAAATAAAATCTGATTAAAGGCTAACAACATCAAAAGTCATCCCTTCAACCATGAAAAACAAAATAACAATAATTATTCTTGATAACATCACAATTTGAAGTGATTCAATAAAACAATACCTTCAAACATTCATCTTTGATCATCATAAGTCAAACTGATGAATCTTGCATAATGTATAACTTATATGCTGATAACTATCTTCATCAATGTAACTCATATGGCTCTAATGCAGGTTACACGACTAATCTTACCTAGAGCAAGCTCCACAATGTCAGTGGTTATCTTGACCCTGATGTACCTGAGGCAGAAGGTCTTAGAGATATGATCAGATTCATCTCTACTACAAGGGTAGCTCATGCTATCACAATTAGAAATGTTATTTATGAGAGATTTATAAGGTCTTTCTGGAGTACTGCTGTAGTGACAGATGTAGATGGTGAGAAGACTCTGTCATGAAGAATCAATGATGATCATTCACTAACCATCACTGAACAAACTGTGAGACAGTGTCTACAGTTTGGTGATGATGCAAACACACCACTTGAGCGTGAAGATGATGAAATCACTACCTTCTTTGTCAACATTGGTTATGAAGGAGGATATGAAGGCAAGCAGATATTGAAGGGACTAGTTGACTTACAATGGAGGTTCCTGATTCACCTATATCAACATTGTTTGTCAAAGAGGAAGACATGATGGAATGATATTTCTGTGATCACATCATCAGCCATCTGTGCTCTACGCACTAATAGGCCATTTAACATGTCTGCCTATGTGTTCAATGGTCTAGTCTCTAACATTTAGGAAGGAAGAAGACATATGTTCCTGATGTACCCAAGGTTCCTATAATGTCTCATCAACGAAGCATTCCCTGACATTGTACCTAAAGGACCTGTTTTGTTTATCCCTCATTATGATGCCAAGTCCTACAAGTACATCAAAAAGAGAGATCCAAGGAACTTCAATAGTGGAGCCCATTCTCCTCTGTTACCTTAGATTCTTCAACAGATCAATCTTGAAGAACAAGTTAAAGAACAAGAGGCTCCTACTGATGAGCCAATTCAAGAAGAAGAACCACCTGCTCATGATTAGCAAACTACTGATAAGCATGTTAAAGAAAAAGATGAAGGTCAAAGGTCAGTGACACCCCAAGTGGATGTAGGGGATGATCCTCACACTGAACCTCATGTTCATCATATGGCATCACCATTTGTACCCTCACCATTACCATCACCTCACAGATCACCAATTACTTCACCTTATAGATCACCAATCCCATCACCTCAAGCATAACCTATCACTTCTCCACATATATCTCCATTCTGTCATTCACCCTTATTACTTGCTCAAACATCTGCCGTTACTACCAAGCCTATTGAGTTTGGGGATTCTGCCAGCTCTTCAGTGAAATCCAAATCATCATCTGATGAGGAGGATCATCCTAACCAAATGCCTGTAAAAAGAGTTATTTCTGAGGTTGCTTCTTCAAAAACATATGCTGAATCTAGAGTCAACAAACCATATGAAAAGGATGAGTTAATTTTTGAACTTATGCAAAAGGTGGCCAAGATGGAAAGATTACTCAACAGAAGATATAGCATTATTCAAGATAGACTTTTGGAGCTTGATGAGAAGGAGAATGTGTTGAAAGAGATGAAAGAAAAATTTGAGAAAGAAAAGAAATAAAAAGAAACAAAGATTGAAAATTTAAAAGCTGCTCTTAAAAAATCCAGAGATGAGATAAGTGGTCATGTGGACACTTTATCCACTCAGACAATTGCTATGGAAGAGAAAGAATAATTGATTGAAGAACATGTTAACATCATTATCAACTTGTAGAACCTGATTGAAAGCCTGAACAAAAGAGTATCTGAGTTGGAAATGCAAATTGAAATTAAAAGGGAAGCTGAAGCAGAAGTGAGAAAAGATGATGAGAAAAGAATTGGTGTTAGTGAGAAAGAAGCTTCTTCCAAGAGCTCATCAGGAGAGAGTAGTGATGACTCTCCTCCTGCTAAACGTATGTGATTCTCTCAAACAGAAAAGGCAGAAGAAACAAGCGATACAAAGCATGACGAGTCTAGCTTGGAAATGGTAGGTTATTTAGAGAAAACAGTTGATATGCACACTGAAGAGGCTAAATAAGTTCTGGATATCTTCTAGCTGAAGAATTTATCATTGATGATGATTTTTGGGACTTCATAGTTGAGTAGAAGATTGTTGCTGAACCTATAGTTGTTATTCCTCAATCTCCAGCCCCTCTTGAGAAGGAATTGAGCATGCAACTAGTGCATGTTGTATCACTCACTAAAGAACCAAAGGAGCTGATTAAATGACTATGTGAAGAGCCACAAGAGAAAGATGAATCAGTTGTTGCCATTCATGAACCAGAACAGTCAAAGGCTGAAGAATTGCCCCACGAAGCTGAACAGCCTGAAACCTCCTCTAGTCCATCAATGCAAACATATACCAGGAGGAGAATTACTTAACAGAGAAGGCAAAGGGAAAAAGGCCAATAGTAGAAGAAGAACCAAGCAAGAAAAGTAAAAAGGATGAGCCTAGAAGCCTTGTAGCTATTGTTGAATTTTTGGAAGAACATGAACAAGCTGAAGCTCAACTAAAAGAGAAGGCTGACTTTTTAGACCTTGAAGAGGGAGAAATTGAGGGTGGCTATGTGGTTAATGAACCAATAGTCGTTGATAGCCCTATGAAGGAGGAAAAATCTATTCAAGATATGGTTGAAAAGGCACAAACTGATAATCTAATAGTGAAAGCCATGTTCATAATCAATCATGGATATGACCCAGATGAAGTGTTTGGTATGACCTATGAGGGAATGAAGGCAGAAAAAGAGAAATCAAACAAGTTGTTGGACCCCACATTTGAGACTGAGTATGAGAAGACTCTTTCTCCCAAAGCTTCTATGCCCAAAGTATCATCCATGAAAAAGCAGACATCTACTCCTCATTCATTATATCTTGATCCCTACAACATGTCTGATAGGGGAATGAAGGATTATCTCTCCACTCAAGGGTTCACCAAGAGAAAGCTTGGAAACATGAAGACCAATTCCCCAAGGGCTGCCATCATTAGATTGATTAATAAGAAGAAAGAAAGGCTTAAGACACTGGAAGAAGAGATTATTCGTAAGAAGCCTAGAACCAGAGTATCAGCTCAAGACATGCAGCTTACCCACAAAGATCATGACTCTTTGGCACCTGTTCTACATAGATATCCTGAGTGGTTTGCAGAGCCTTTACAATTGAAACTTCAAGAAGGTCTGACCAGTGCAGAGATGATAGAAGGTGTGTCTACTCCTAAAGGCGAGATTGATCAGAAGATTATTACTTGGAAGTACGACAGTGACCAGAATATGTTTATGGTCAAAAGGATCTCAGGGCTGGTGCAATTCTTTACAAAGTACTCTGCTCTTATAAATGCCCTGGAGATTTATGACTTGAAAGAACTAGCCAATTTGGAACTGATAAACCATAAGGCTATGTTGAGGGGGTATGAGTTTGAAGAGATTCTCAGAATGTTGAAGAGAATAGACAACTTCAAATCTCTGAAGGCTATCTGCATGAGGAAAGATAGATCTTTCATCAACCCACTTGAAAAGAAAAGGTCTAAACAAGCAGAGGAAGTTGTGTTTCCAGAGCTAAAAGTGAAACCAACTGAGTCTTTAAAGAGAAAGATGGTGTCTAGCACTCATTCCTCCTAACAAACTTCCAATGTTTATTATGATGAAAAGACTTATGAGCTAGTAATTAAGAGAAAATAGGGAGGAAAGGAAGGTGCAGAGATTAGACTGTTTAGTGGATATGAAATGAGACTACTTGATGAATCATACATCCACTACATCTGCACCAGACACTTCAGAGAAATAACAAACAAGCTGGGAGAAGAAGACATGCACTTCTTCTTAAATGCATTAAGATATGGAAAATGGCATATGATCAAATCATTGCCAAAAGAGAAAAGAGAAAGAAGAAAAAGACTCCTCTGCAACTGGGAAACATTATGAAGCTGGAGGTTGATGTGGATAGAGCTTTGCTGATACATAGGGATGGGTTGTCGACTGTATCAATATGGGAACCAATATCACTCAAGAAACTACCTGTAGAAGACATCTACACTATGAGTTAGATGAAGATTCACGTGCTGAACAGAGAGAAGATGTCAGATGCAAATGACTTTGTCAATATGATAAAGGTCATTTTAGATCCATCATAAGCAGAACCTCAAAGGCCTCCATAAGACCCAACAGAATCCTCACAACCTCAACAACCATTGAAGAACATAGATTGTATAATCCTTAGGGGGAGTATTGTTGGACCCTAAAAGGATCATACATGCCAATTCAATTGGTGAGTTGATAGTTGTTCTACTGGAAACTCCCTAAATGCAAGAACTAATGCAGATGAAGAATCTGCTAAGAAGAACAAGTGTTGGCTAACCACATTTGTACATGCGGAAAACATAGAAAAAAATGCTGACAAGTGTTTGTTCTTCTACATTAACAATTGCGGATAGCCTAAAAGATATGCGTACAAGTTTTGCTCATCCGCATTTGCAAATGTGGATGGGCGGACAACAAATGGGCATAAGTATTTGTTCATCCGCATTACTCAATTCGGATGACCAAACTACTAATATGGATAACAAAAGAAGAAACGCTGATCAAGTCCAACTAATCTGCATTTGTCAACGCAGATGAATAGAAGAAATGCTAATGAAGACTTAGACTAGTTCTGATGTATAGGTCAGGGGTAGTTTAGTCATTTTGTAAAAAGGCATCTTGTCAGCCTATAAATAGAATAGAAAACCTCATACATGAGGTGACTATTGATAGATAATTAGAATATTTTGTGTTTTACATTCTCAAGGTGTATTAATATTGTTTAATGCTCAAACCCTAGCATTTGTTGTAATCAATCACCTTCATCAATACAAACAAGCATTTATGACTATTTCTTGCATTGAATGTTTCTTGATTGTTTGATTTCGCCTTACAATCATTAACTCAATCATTATATTCGATTCTAGTGAGAATTTCAATCTCACCACCCAGTCAACCATTCTATTGAAGAGTTCTCGTAGCACTGAACTATCTTAGAATTCCCTTACCAGCACAGAAAGAATTAAAAATCTGATTTTTGAATTCGGTACCATTGTCACTTCTAACTACCATAACCTTCCTCTTGCTTATCGTCTTAATTGAAAGAATTAATTTCTGCAACTCCTAAGCAGCCTCTCCTTTGTGAGCAAGAAATTTTGTCCAGGAATATCTAGAAAAATCATTTGTAACCACAAGACAAAAAGATTTTTTAGCAATTGACTTAACACTGACTGGGCCAAACAAATTCAAGTATGTAACAAATCTAGGGGAATAAATATGCTATTTTCAATTTTTGTTTATGTGGTTGCTTATGTTGTTTTCCCTTGGCACATGCCATACATTTGTCAACCACTGAAAAGTCCTTTAAAGCTAATCCCCTAACAAGATTGTTTTTTAACTAATTTGTTCATATTTTTAAAATTAACGTGGCCCAATCTGCGATGCCATAGGAAAGACTCAGAAGTTAAAGCTTTGGACAAAAGACAAGTGACGGTAGACATTGACACCCTTGAACCCATGTCAAGAAGATATGTGTCATTTTTTTCTTGGATCGCGCATTAACACCATTTCTTCTGGAATATCAACTTCAGAATTCAGAAAGAGACATTCATTGGACTTTAACAAGACCGATATGTCTTTATCACAAATCTAAGAGACACTCAACAGATTAAAAGCAAGTTCAGGCACATAGTTGACTTTCTCTAGAGTAAGAGAGTCGTTGGAAACTTCCCCTTGATCAACCATTTTCCCTACTTTCTTTTCGCCGACAAATGCGACATATCCTCAATTGATTATTTGATAATTAGTCAATAAGTCCTTTAGCCCTATCATGTGTCTGGAGCATCCACTGTCAACATGCCACACATTGTTTACAACTTTTGTGGATGTCTCCTGAAAAGATCTTAAAGAACAAATTAACCAGGTGAAACAGGAACCCAAGTTTGAACAACTTTGGGTTTAGGAGAGATTGGCTTCTTACAAAAGAAATTATTAACCAATCGTGTCAATGTACTCCCAAATGATCATGAGAGTGCTTAACTACATGATCATTTTTATCACACCAAAAATAGTGTGATTTTAATCTAGGTCTGGTATGCAACAAGTTAGGGATTTTATCAATATATATTTCTTCATCACATTTAGACAATCTAGAATCTACATCACTATAAGTCTCATACATGTCTATACGTTTGTTTTTATTTCAAAAAGAATGATTATTTACAAAAGATGATGAGTTTTCATTAGAAATACATATGGTACTTATACCACGTGTACTTGCCTCAGATGATGACGTTACCCTTTCATTTGATAAAGAAATATTAGTTGGGGTAAAAGATGAGATAGGGTGAGAAAAGAATTTTTCATAATAATAATTTTTAATTTTCTCGTAACTCTTCACATTGGAATCATTAACAATATTAACGCAATCGGAAGAGGTATCATTATTAAAAATCCACGTTATTTAAAGAGGAAATAGAAACATCACTAGAACAAGATGAGACAGTGTCTGTTACAGATTGACTTGAAACAAAAACAAAATTTAAATAGATTTATGATTTAAGACAGAATGCTGAGATTCAGGTGTACTTAGACTAGTGCATCCAAGCCCGCTAGTCGATCCATAATCATAGTCCTCATGAATGTGCTTAGTGTCCACACCTTCTAAACCAGCAGACATACTGTTAGTATCTATTGTGATCAAATCATTAGAAGGATGAGGAACATGCATAGGTGAATAACAGTAAGTACTAGGAGGAGGATAAATCTTAACATTTTCATATCCCAAACCTATTTTAATCCTAGCCCCCTTTGAGATTTGCATAAATCATCATGTTTCATCCCCGATATTGTCCACATTATTTAAAGAGGAAATAGAAACATCATTAGAACAAGATGAGACAGTATCTGTTACATATTGACTTGAAACAAAGACATAATTTAATTAGATTTATGATCTAAGATAGATTGCTGAGATTCAGGTGTACTAAGACTAGTGCATCCAAGCACGCTAGTCGGTCCATAATCATAGTCCTCACAAACGTGCTTAGTGTTCACACCTTCTAAACTTGCAGACATACTGTTAGTATCTATTGTGATCAAATCATGAGAAGAATGAGGAACAAGCATAGGTGAATCACAGTAAGTACTAGGAGGAGGATAAACCTTAACATTTTCATATCCCAAACCTGTTTTAATCCTTGCCCCCCTTTGAGATTTGCATAAATCATCATGTTTCATCCCTGATATTGTCCATTTATCGAGCTTTGACTGAAGTTTGCTTGTTTTAAATTCAGCAAGTACTTGCATCTGTTTACTTTAGGAATACATTTAGGTGCACAGATATATTCCAATACCTTTGCTTCATCATGGTCAGCCATTAATGCTTGGTTTGGAGATGCATCTTCCATCATAAAGCTCTAGTCAAAGCCTCCTTCTTCAACATCAACTACAGCTTGCTGCTTTGGCTTCTCATTTTGGTGGCTTTCTTAATGTAGTTTGGTCTGGTTTGTGCTTGGCCACCATTTGTTCTAGGTTCCTTGCACTCTCTTGCAAAGTAACCTATTTGGTTACAGTTGTAACACATAACTTTGCTTTTATCCACCCCCAAACTTTCCACTGGCAACATTGCTTAGAAACTTTCTTCATGTCCTATTGTAGAACTTCTTGGCTCTGTGAGTGAGAAGAGCTATTTGCTGGACTATTTCCATGTACTCCATGTCATCTCGATGGATACAGTCCAGGTCTTCAAGGGTAACTAGAATGTTGCCTATGCTCTCATTAAAAGACACAAAGGTATGTGAAGAGCTTATCTCTTGGAATGGGCTTCCTTGAGTGTAGCTTTCTCTAGGTGTCTCCAAGAAGGTGATGAAAGGACCCTTTTGTGAGTTTTTAGGGTAGCATATAAGATGATATTGAGGTTCCGTGCTATACCTTTTAACCACATGCATGGTTGAACTCATTTAATTGCTGGAGCTACTAGATGAACCTTGATTTTTCATCTCCATCTGGTGTCCACTGAGAATACCATACAACTCTTTCAGGGTGAGAGTCTTAAGGTTTTCGGTCCTCTTGATAACGACACAGTAATGTGTCCATTGCCTAGGATGATAGGACATAAACTTCCTTCCAATGTCCCTGTTCTCAAGAGTCACTCCAACATTCATTAGAGTGTCCATAATCTCAACATACCTAAAGTATTATTGAGTCATGGTTTCACCTGTTTTAAAGGTGAAATTCTCAAACTGCTGATTTACGAGATCCTTATTGTTCTCCTTGGCCTCATTTGACCCCTAATACATCAGCTTTAGTGCATCCCATATTTCTTTGGCTATTTTTGCACTTCTTTGGCTTTTGAGTGTTTGGTTTCTGTATTAAACACTATAGAACATCTTTCAAAGTTTTCTTGTAAAGTAGATGATGGATTTTTTGTTAGTTACTCTATAAGCTCAAAAGCTTATAGTGTATACAACCCAAACTTAACATAGTGGAAGAAAGTACTGATGTTTTTATGAACATTCTTTCACTAAGAAAGCCATTGGATTAGATTGGTTGTTTGATCTTGATACATTAACCAAGTCATTTGACTCATCTTACTTTGTTGTTTCAGATACCAAATAAGATGTTGAACATCCAATGGTTCCACCAACAAGCATAAATGTTCCATTAATAGCAGATCCACCAAGGAAAATAACAGAAACACCTTCAAGAGCAAATGTTACCACTTCTCCTAATCAAATCAACACAAGAAAAGGAACATAATCCACAACACCATCAAGACCAAATATTAGAGAATACACACCATCATCATCTGATCCAGCGACCAACTATGCAAAAGCTCAAGTTGATCCTTAACCAAGCAATCAAACCAAGTTAAGTCAACATGAAGCTGCATATGAAGATGATGATTATCATTCTTTAGAAGATACACATCATGAAGACGAAATCTTATATTTCATCCATGATTATCCTCAAATACTCCATGACAACCAACATACATATGAACCAGAAACTTCAAACACTCTTGCCCAACCATCCACACTAGACCTCACCATTAGTGATCTTGACTTATCATTACCTGCTGATTAACTTAAGACAACTAGAATTTACAAGTAACATCCCATAGAGAACATAATTGGTGATTTAAATATACTGAAGAAAATCACTCATGCATTGAAAGATAAAAGTTGGATAGAAGAAATAAAGGAAGAACTACAACTGTTAAGAAAGCAAGAGGTATGGCAGTTGGTTAATCTACTTATAGGTCAATATGCTATAGAACTAGATGGCTATATCTACATAATGCATCGCACATTCACATAAATATACATATGCACCACAAGCATAAGTCATCATCAAACATAACTGATCCTCCGCGGGAAAGCAGGGGTTCGGGGGCCGCATCCCCTGATAGCGGGGTCCTAGGGGTAACAACCCCTAGTGGGGTCCAAGGGGCAACGACACTGGCTGGGGTCGCGCTGCCAAGTCAGCGTGAAAATTTTTTATTTTAACACTTTTATATAGCACATTTCCGTATAAAAAATTGGATCTTCCCGTTAAAACCTCTTATAATCTTGGTCGTTTAAAACGTATATTTAGTATGCATTTCCAGCCCCAAACTAGTTCAAAACATTTGAAATATGGGATCTAGAACTCACCTGGACCCGATAAGTAGCTTCTCAATAAAGATTTGAAAGCAAGGGTTGCACTACATAGCCTGCAGATAAGTTAACACTCAAAGGAGTTAATTTCTGCCTAATTTCACTGCTAATTTCACTTCAAGATCTGCAGTTTTGCTGCTAGTTTCGCCTGCAGTTTCGCTGCTAGTTTCGCTGCTAGTTTCGCTGGCATCTTCGCTGTCAGTTTCGCTAGCATCTTCGCTGCTAGTTTCACTTCCAGTTTCACCCAACTTTTGTTGGATAACCATGTCTGCGAAACTATAGGTTTGTAGGAAGACCCATAGTTTTGCTGGACGAATACATACTTTCGCTGGATGAACACCAGTTTCGTAGAACGGGCTGAAAATTACGAACCAACCCATTTTTGACCAAAACTTCAATCTTTTTCACCCAAAACCGTGGTTTATCACCCAATAAGATATATCTAAGCTTCTTACATGTTTTCTTACACAAAAATGTGAGTTTTGGGCAAATCATTACTTGTGTTCTGGTTGTGTTCTTTACTCTTGTTATGTATTTCAATTGTCTGGTTCCCTATTTGATTTGTTAAGTTAAACTGTCTCCACCTTGTGAAACTATTGCATCACCTTTAACTGGATTTTCAATTGGTATCAAAGCAATTTAGGCTCTTGATTGTAAGATCTCACCATCTTAAATCACTTCAGTTTCACAAAACACATACCAGCTCAAATGGCAGCTCTAAATAAGGTTGACATTAAAACCAACACTATGACCAAATCTCCACTAATCACTCCTAATGACTTTGATACTTGGTGCTAAATAATGGAAGGCTTCATCAAGCCTCAAGATAGTAGGATGTAGAGATTAGTTGTTTCAAGATTTCACACCCAAAGAACCATTTCAACTGCTACTATTAGTGAAATTATTCCAAAGGAAGTGACAAACTATTCTAAGGAAGATTGGATGAAAATTGATATAGATCAGAAGACCATGACCGCTCTTCAAATTGTTTTATCCCAATTCTATCTATAGAGGCTTCAAGAAGTGCAAAACTGCAAAGAAGCTCTGGGAGGCACTAAAGCTTATATATGAAGGGTCTTAGGAAGCCAAGGAAAATAAGAAAATCTTATGAAGTAGAAGTTTGAGAATTTTGGCTACAAAACATGTGAAACTATGACTCGATAATACTTTAGGTATGTTGAGATTGTAGATACTCTGATGGATGTTGGAGTTAAACTTGAGAATAGGGACATTGTGAGAAAGTTCATGTTCTCTCTTCCCAAAAAAATGGACACACTATTATGTGGCCACAAAAAGGACTGAAAACCTCTCTAGTCTTACTCTCACAAAGTTGTATGGTATCCTAAACGGTTACTAGATGGAGATGAACATGCAAAATCCATCAGCTCTTCTAGTAATTAAGAGAGTTCAACCCTCAATGTAGTTTAAAGGGAGAGTAGAGAACCACAACTTTATCTCACTTGCTACCCTGAAAACTCATATAAGGGCCCTTTCATTACCTTCTCTATGACATCAAGGGATAGCTACATCCAAGGAAACTCATTCCAAGAGGCAAGCTCATATTAAGCCTTTGTGCCTTCACATGAAAGTTGTGGCAACTTTTTTTTCACTCTTGAGAACTTAGACTGTGTCAGGACCATGTACGTACGGAATACTAAAAAATTTTGCATGAAACCAGATCAAATAATGTGGAATCCTATCGTTGGATTGGCTGTCTTGGACGTTTTAGACGGCTAGGGTTTATGAATATACAAAGTATCTCTCAAAATTTCTCAAGTGTTTTTTTTTTCACAAATTAAGTGGTATTTATAGGTTTGTAGTTTCCATTCGTACGACTGAACCATTAGCATGGTTCATGGTTCAGTCATGCGACTGAATCATGCGATTGAGTCATACGCATGATTGAAGGTTCAGTCGTGCGACTGAGTCAATCTTATGTCTCAATCATACGACTGATGCAGTATCTTGGTTCAGTCGTGCAACTGGTCCATAAGCATGATATATTCGTGCGTATGGTCCATAAGTATGATCCATTAGCATAAATAATCATCCGACTAGGTTGAACACATTACTTAATCATTATTGACTAAGAACTATTTACAACAACCTCAAACCTTATAGTCTAAGCACATAAACTAGGAACATCATGTATCTATAAACTCCCCCATGGACCTAGTTTACCATATTGTCTAACATTCTTCACATGTTCTTGAGACTTCTTGTACTACTCCTCTCTTGTGACTCTTCCGTATATCTCAAATGCAAAGTAGAGCCGTATAACGTGTTGGAACTGTAAAGCTTGTATAATGTCTTGCGTGTCATAGAATAGTGGCCACTTGTATAAAGTATAGACATCTTCAGCAGATAAGTTAGTAAGCCACATTGGGTCGAATACCCTGATAGTCTCTATCTTTCCATCTTTGTTCAATACTATGACCGCTTCTCCCATCCGCAAATCATAATACCACCATTTGAAGTGTGGAGTGAAGTCCTAAGGCATTTCCCGTAAGGGAATCTTGGACATTGTGCGTGGGGGACTCCACTTTAGCACCACCTTCGGTCTTCCAGATATAGGATCAACTTCAAACTTACGAATGAACCTCATAGGTTGTTGAGGTCTGAAGATTAGCCATCTGGTATGATATTCTTTCTTCAATGCAGCCTCAAACCATCCCGACATCTTACTCGGGTTGGCATACAAAAGATCTAAGCATGCCAGGCGGTTGAGCTCAAAACTAGGAAGAGTCTTCAGATCATGAGGATATCTGAAGTACTCAATTCCTTTCTCTCTTTTAACAACATAGACTTCCAAGTCTTCAAAATATGCCCACACAATAATCTTGCCTGCCAGTTTCTAATGTCTCTTGACTCTGTAAAGTTTGGTGTAGGCATTCTTCTTTGGAGGTACGCGTTGGGCTTTCATTTCGGTAAAACAAGCAGCCTATTCAGCTTTCTTTAGATCAACATTAGCATTTGAAGCTTCGGCTTGACTTTCATCCTTTTTTTTATCTTTCTCCATCTCTTCCAACTTATCAAAAATAGTAGTGCCAAAAGTTTCACCCAAGTTGGGGATAACAATTCCTTCAGGGTCAGTGTACTCTGGATAGTGCTTAGCTGTAACATCCTCGATCTCAATCTCATTAACATCCTGTAGCTCCTCATCACTTAGGACATCGACTTCTGGAGCATCTTTGACAATTTCATTAGGATTGAGTCAGAATATCTTAGCAAACAAGCGGCCTATTCAGCTTTCTTTAGATCAACATTAGCATTTGAAGCTTCAGCTTGACTTTCATCCTTTTCTTTATCTTTCTCTATCTCTTCCAACTTATCAAAAATAGTAGTGCCAAAAGTTTCACCCAAGTTAAGGATAACAATTTCTTCAGGGTCAGTGTACTCTGGATAGTGCTTAGCTGTAATATCCTCGATCTCAATCTCATCAACATCCTGTAGCTTCTCATCACTTAGGACATCGACTTCTGGAGCATCTTTGACAATTTCATCTGGATTGAGTCAGAACATCTCAGCTAGCTGGTCATCGGTCAGATCATGAATGATTTCTCCTTCTTCGGGAGTGTAGCTCACTGACCTTCTGATGATCCCTTGCAAATCAAGAATCATCGTGAGTTGAGTCTTGACTTGCTGAAGGGGGACAACATCATATTCATCTTGTTTTTGAGCTTCATCTGTTTGATTAAACATTTAACACATCACACATAAGTCATTGATCAAGATATTTAAACAAAAACAACCATAAATAATCATTAATTATATTAATGTAATACACAATTCAAGTACAAAAGTTTCAAATACATAAACATCTAATCGTTACTTTTTCCTTGATTTGTCGTCTCTTCAGCTTGAGGAGTTGAGGACGAGGCTCCTAGATCTTGATTTCTCTTTTTGCGCCTATCCTGAGCTTGAGTGGAGGCTGATGCAATAGCATCACCTTCTTGATCATCCTCCTTGTCCTTTTCGCTTGGTCCAACTCTCTCATCATCATCTTCTTCTTCTTTAGATTCATCTTTAGTGAGCTTATCATCATCATCAACATCATCACCATCCTTAATCTTTAACTGCTCACTTTTGGATCCTTTTAGCTTTAACAAGATCTTCTTTTTCTTCTTCTCTAGATCCTCAATTCTTCACTGATGCCAACACCAACTCGTTTTGAACCTTAAGAGCATGGTGAGCTCAGCCTAAAGCCCTCTCATACTAGGCATTCTTCTCACTGAGTTGTGCAATCTGCTTTGCTTGAGCTGCATTTACCTCCATAAGCTGGTTTAGCTGTGTAGCTCTTCGATCATCAGTAGCGATGAGCTTCAGAACGATGCGGTTGAGGTTAGAAAGTTATTCCTCTAACCCGATATTGGGTAGAGTGGAGCCATGGGTCATTGGGGATTGGGTGGATGTCTCGACTTGTTGAGTGGTGGTTGTGGTGGTGGATGTGGTGAAGATGAGAGGTAGAATAGGAGTGGATTGCGATGGAGTGGATGTGGTAGTGGTGGTGGGAGGTGTGGTAGTGGTGCTAGTAGCTGTGGTGGTGGTGGTAGGAGGAGTGGTAGTGGTGGCAGGAGGTGTGGTAGTGGTGGTAGTAGCTGTGGTGGTGGTAGTAGGAGGTGTGGTAGCGGTGGTAGTAGCTGTGGTGATTAGGGTGATCCTCTTCCTCTTGCTCTTCTTCCCGTAAGGATGGGCCATCCTTTTCTTCATTGAGCCCTTGGAGACAGAGGCTCCCCTTGAGTTGAGTGGCTGGTTTGGGGTGTAAGTAGGATCAGTGACATCTGTAGCAACAACCTTCCACCGAGCTTGGCGTCCGCCAACCGCCTCTTTCCCTTTGTCGGTGGCCATAACCCGGCTACCAACTGTCCTAATCAGTGGCTCATCATCAGACTCTTCCTCTTCATCAAGCAGGAAGTCTTGGTGGAAGGTAGCCTTCTCTGTTCCACCAGGTGCTTCACCACCTTGACCATCATCATAGTTGTCATCATCGCCGTCTTCTTCATCGGTGGGTAGCTCGATTGGCTCAACATCGGAGTCGCTATCATCATGACGCCACTTCTTACAAGAGGGCGCCACATAATCTACATTGGCCAGATGCCCGAACAATCTCCTGACCGGGGGCTTCACCTACTTCCCCCAGTATACCTTCATCCGACCTAAAGTTGTGTCATCCATCACCTCTAGAATCACAACATCATCTCTCTCCTTTGGTATCGAAAGAAGCTTCTCGTCAATGATCATCTGTAGAAAACATGGGCATATAAAGAAGCCTTCCTTGCCTTTCGCTTCCAGGTTCTCGATTAGATATGTGAAGAGCATGCGGGAAAACTAAACGGGTGGTTCAATACCAGAGCTATGCACTTAGATCCAAAAATCTCTCGAGATCGTCTTTTGTGATATCTATCTCATGCCCGAAGATAGAGCTCCTAATGCAGTGAGGCTTAACAGATCGGTCAACTTAAGCATCTCCTAGAAGGCCTGCTGTATAGACCTGTAGGGTGTGCAAGGAGCAGAGATAGCCTTGTAGATCTTTGACCTACGTAGAAAGGCTATAATCCCAGCGAACTCCGAAGTGTTCCTGGAAGTAGCATCAAGATGAGCACATATATTATGCTTGGTGCTCATCGTCAATCTATTAGCCATGTTGCTGCAACACAAGAAACATATACATTAGACTTGTGTATAAGAGATGACAGTTGGAACTTAATTTGTTTTGATCAAACTGGTTCCATCGTGCGATTGAACCATATGACTGAGTTCAGTCATGCGATTGAGCCTGCGACTGAGTTCAGTCGTGCGATTTGTTTTGCGACTGAACTTAGTCGTATGTTTAGCTATGCGGTTCAGTCAGTCGTGCAACTGAGTCACCGATTGACTCAATCGTGCTATTGAATTGTGCGCCTGGCTCAATCGTGCGATTGAGGTTCATATGGAGTATCCATTCGCATCTTGCTCTGTTCGACACTCCAACTTTGAATCAATGTCAAAATGTTATATTAGACTTCGTGTTTAGACTCATTAGATTCGCATGGACTCGAAATAGCAGTTATTGTCTTTTAAATCAACTTTTTTGTCTATTTAAGTGGTCTATTTTGAAGAGTTATTCTCGGTTTTTGATTTTAACTAAATAGGTTAAGGTTCGATTAAACCAGTCATTAGGTTCGATTTCATTCTCACAGTACCTGTAGATGAGTAGGACAACAGTTAGAATCACAATCAATGAGTAATCACAGTAATAGAAATTTCGGGCATAGTGTTTGCGTATGAGAGGTTTTTGAGAGCTTTGAAGGGTGGTAAGGAATGCGACCGACTAACCCCTCTATTTATACTAATTTAAAGTTAATTCGTGCGACTGGACCCATACGCATGCTTCATTCGTGCGACTGGGGTTTAGTCATGCGACTGGCTTAGACTTCATCATCCAGTCGTACGATTGGTCATTCTTATGATCCAATCGCATGGTTGCCCCATACTCATGGTCCAATCATGTGACTGGCTCATACTTATGGCTCAATCGTGCGGTTGGCTCATACTTATGAGTTTGACCTCATACACTTTCAAACACTTCAATTTTTTACCTTTAGATATATAACATTATAAACACCGATCATCTCATACATGGCTTTTTTAATTGAAAAACCATTTGATCACCTCAGACGCGATCCTCTTAATTTAACAACATTTGATCACCTCAGACATGATCCTTTTAGTTTAAAACCTATTGGTCACCTCAGACGTGACCACTTTTTTGTGAGTGATTCATAGATTTCATCTAGTTGTATAGTCCGACTTTTGCATAACAAAAGACTAGAAAAATAGAAAAACAACTTGAAATTAAAACAAAACAAGACATAGTTTTGTGTTTTTGGTTTTAGATGGATTGAAACCTTTTAGAAAATGTCTAAACAGATTTTTCTTCCTATGCAGAATAGCTTCAAGTTAATTTGATCATTTCTGGAAAGATTCATTATGGAATCATACCGGATATCATTATCATTTGGGACATTTTAATAAACACTTTGATGCTAGATTCTTGTTTTGTCCGAGAGTCAATAGCACTTTCAGGAAATCATACTAGAGCTATAAGATGCACACAATGATTTTGACTGTCAAGAGTCCCAACCACGATGATTGTCAGTATATTTGTCCACTAAAATCCATACATAGATTTTTGACTCACATTGGTGATGAGTTAGGTTTATTTATTTCAACAAGAATTTGTGGATCCCATACTTATATGGTAATCAACATTCCTCAGGAGATTTTTGAGTGGTCTACGAGTATTTGACAAGAAGAAACTATTCTAATAGCTTTCAAAGAGATGCCAAGCCTCAGGTCAGTGCCATCGCACAGCAGAGAGGCGCAAACAACAATGAATTGTATAATATTTAGGTTATGCTTATCCTCAGGTCAGTGCCACCGCACAGCAGAGAGGCACACAAGTTATCTTCTTGTTAGAGCATTTATTTTTCTTTTGCACATAACGCACCAACAAAATTAGTCATTAGCTTGGTTGCACTTAGCAGTTTTTCCATGTGCTTTGCTCATTTTTATGGTCATCCGCACACGTTTGTGGAGTTTATTTTGCTCATCCCCCCTTATTGGAAATGCATTGATTGTGTTAACCCAGGATAAGATGAGAACCCACAACAAGTTGAACAAATTAGTTTGAATTTAATTCACCAATGAAGTCTACTCGTCTATTGTGTTAAATCTACCGACACATCATACAATGAACTAGCAACCTCTAGGTCTACTTTCTCTATGTTACCTCGGTAGTAGACTAGTTTTACTATCATTTTTCCTTTGTTGTGCTTAGACTTCTCAAACATGTACATTGAATTAAGCATGTTGAATCATTTAAATCCTTTTAAGTCCCAAACAATTTGTTCCCTGTTTACTCATTTTCCATAAACTTTGAATCAAAATCACAGATTTGATTTCATTTCTTTCAGCTAATCTGGCCTCCTCCCTCGTTTTTTGAAGTAAATAAATATTGTAACTAATTAAATACTAAACTAAACTATTCTCCCCCTAAAATTCTAAAACCAAAAATATTTTTGTGTTTTTGGATTTTAATAGACAAGATAATAAACTAAACGAAAATAAATACGAAACTAAGAAAAACTTGTCGGACTACAAACTTTCTTCTTCTTGAATAAACATCACTTTTCTTTTTCACGCCATTAACCTCTAAAAGATATAAAAACCTAGGTTTTTCAAATGCTTTTGTGTAGAGGTCGACGCATTAAAAATCCGTATTAATTTTAACAACATCGATTAATTGCTTTTCAAAACAGTCATGTATAAAGTGATATTTAATACAGATGTGTTTTGTTTTCAGGTGTTGGACCGGATTTTTGGTGACAACAATTGCGGCTGAATTATCAACAAAGATAATGGTGTTAGAAAATTGCAAACCGTAGTCGCGCATTTGCTGTTGAATCCAAATGATTTGTGAACAGCAACTTGCAGCAGCAACGTATTCAGCTTCACATGTTGACAGAGCAACAAATATCTGCTTCTTACACTGCCACGTGACTAACCGCCTACCAAAGAACTGACATCCCGCAGATGTTGACTTGTAATTCATCTTGCAACCACCATAGTCCGAGTCACTATAAGCTGTAGTTTCAAAGTCATCATCATGAAGATACCACAACCCGAGTGTTGGAGTACCCTTCAGATAACGAAAAATTATTTTGACTCAGATGAGATGATTTACTTTTGGTTTTGCCTGATATCTGGAACAAAGACACGTGACGTGCATAATATCAGGACAAGAGGTTGTGAGGTACATTAGAGATCTTATCATTCCTCTGTACATGGTGGCATCAACCAGACCACCATTTTCGTCGGGTGCCACGTCATGGTTCGTGGCAAGTGGAGTTCCAGCAGCCGAAGCATTCTCCATGTCAAATCGACTAAGGATATCTCCTACATATTTGGACTGATGCAAGAAGATTCCTTTTGGTGTCTGATCCAACTATAATCCAAGAAAGAACTTCGACTCCCCCATGGCACTCATCTCAAACTCTGCTTTCATTACAGATTCGAATTCTTTACATAATGCTTCATTTTTGGAACTAAAGATTCTGTCATCCACATATATCTGTACAAGAAGTATATCACCATCCTTTTCTTTGATGAATAACGTGTTGTCAATAACCCCTCTGCGAAAACAATGTTTCACTAGATGAGTTGAGAGTTTCTCATACAAGGCTCTAGGGGCTTGATGGAGCCCGTAGAGAGCCTTGTCCAGTTTATAAACTCTATCTCGATGATAAGGATCCTCAAATCCTTCGGGTTGACTGACATAGACTGTTTCACGGATTTGACCATGAAAAAATTCACTTTTTACATCTAGTTGATAAACTTTAATCTACATGTAGGATGCATAGGCTAGAAAGATACAAATTGCTTCTATCCATGTCACAGGTGCAAACACTTCATTGCAGTCAATGCCTTCAACTTGTTTAAACCCTTGAACCACAAGTCAAGCTTTATTTCTAATTATTACCCCTTGATCATCTTTCTTACACTTTAGTAACCATTTAGTGCCAGTCACCTTAGCACCTTTTAGTCTATCCACAAAGGTCCATACTCCTAAATTCTTGAACTGTAGGAGTTCTTCTTGCATAGCACTAACCCATGCCTCATCGTTTAAGGCTGCACTTACATATTTTGGCTCAAATTAAGACACAAAACATCAATAAGCACCATCGTGAAGATATCATTTTTTCATGACTGAGGCATAATCAGCTGAGTATAGCTGATTTCATGTCTGCACTCCAGATAGAACATCCCCAATGATGTTATCCAGGGGATGATGCACATTAATTCGAGATCCAGGAGTGGTGGGAACAACTACTTCCTGATCCAGTTTTTGAATTCTAGGTTCAGTAACTGTAGTTGTTGGAGTATGAGGTTCAGAAGTGTCAGAGGCATCAAGATCTGATGCTTGTGAACTTTCATTAGTGGGAACCTGGTCCTCCTGGTCCACATTTTCAGTCTGAACTGCTTCATCATCACAGGAGGAGTCACTTACTGCAAGTTCTCCCCCTGAAGGTCTAGAAGAATTGTCTAATGGAACCGATGATGTCGAGTCTTGTGGAAGAGTGTTCAGAACATCGTACATCATTATAGTAGATAACTCATCATCAAGCTGAGACAGAGGTAGGTTGAAGGACTTAAAAATCCATCATAGTCAAAGAAGAAGGAAGGTCCTTTTCCAGCAAATGGGGTGGTGTATCTTTGAACATCAACATTGCACCACACTTCTACCAGACCCATTGAGTTATTATCAACTCTCTTGTCTGGTATATTGTATCCGAAAAAGATACCTTCTTCAGCCTTCTCACTAAACTTCCCAGTCTGAGTTTTCTTTAGCAACATGCACGGTGCACCAAATGGTTCGAGATACTCCAAGTTTGGTTTACGTCGCTAAAGTAGTTCATAACATGTTTTACCATGACGTTTGACCACCAAGACTCGATTTTTAGAGTGTAGCATGCATTACCCACTGCCTCGTTCTAAAATTAAATAGGCAGCTTAGAGTCGGATAACATGGTTCTTGCTGTCTATATCAAGCTACGATTATTTCTTTCAACAACCCCATTCATTTGTGGAGTGTAGGCAGGCATAAACTGATGTACAATTCTTTTCTCTCTACAAAATGCCTCCATCCACTGATTCTTGAACTCTGTTCCACTATGTGATCGAATTTATCTTACTTTTAGCTTGTAGAGTGATTCCAAAGTAGTTACTAGATGTTTGAATGATTCAAATGTCTCTGATTTAGATTTCAAAAACATCACCCAAGAAAATATTGAGTAATCATCAGTTACTACATAGCAGTACAGATCCCCAACAATGCTCTTTGTGCTGACTGGGCCAAACAGATCCATATGTAGAAGCTCGAGAGGAATGTCGATAGAATTAACTTTCTTTGCCTTGTGAAACTTCTTGGTCTGTTTCCCTTTCTTACATGCTACGCAAAAATTCGGAAGCTGGAAATTCTTGACAGTTACACCATTCACTAAATCATTCTGTATCAGATGATTCATCTTCCATGGATTAATGTGTCCCATTCTCCTGTGCCAGGATATTGAATCCCTTTTGTTGCTTTTGACAAGAAGCATTGGATAGTGTTCTCAGTTATGGAGGCTTTTGATTGATCCAACACATACAGATCATTATATCTTGAAGCTGACATTAAAACTTTATCCTCCTGGATAACATAATCCTTCTTCAACATGTAGCACTTATTTTTATCAAATAAAACTTTGAATCCTTTATCACAGATCTGGGAGACAGACAGCAAGTTGTTCTATAGTTTTTGAACGTAGTTGACCTTGTCAATCTTCACTTTCTCGTTTCCCACATCAGCTTGAGCGATGATGTAACCTCCTTTATTTCCAGCAAATGATACATGTCCCCCTTTAATTTTTTTGACATTAAAAAGGAGGGACGAATTCCCAGTCATGTGCCTAGACGCCCCACTATCAACAATCTAGGTATTTGTGATAGCGTTGTAGTGGACACCTTATGAGGAATCAGACGAATCAGCCATCAAAGTTGTATCACACTCGTTAGTGACTGGGGATTCTAAGTTTGTTGCTCTAAGATCTTCTTCAACCAAGTGATTTACCACATTCACAGCTTCTTCTGTATTCGACCTTGCTTGCTCAGCTATGATTTCACCTTCACTAGCAAATCCATCATCCAATGCCTCAACAAAGGCAATATTTGATTCACCTGAAGAAAAAAATCGGAAGGACCAGTCTTGCCCTTTATCACCTTGAGTAGTTAAGGCCTTTGTCTCTTTGCTTGAAGATGTAGTTCCAATCATGTCTTTGTCTTGATAGTTGAAAGTAGGAAATGGGTTTCCATTACCAGTTTTCTTGGGCTTTACACATTCACGTTTAAAATGCCCCTTTTCACCATAGTTAAAGCATGTGACTTTGGTTTTGTCAAATCCAAAAGTTATGTCTTTAGTGGCTACTAGATTCTGTCCTGTCTTTTTGACAAACTTCTTTGCTCTTCTGACAGCACTAGCCAACGCCCACATTATGTCCATTCTTTCTAGCTTATTTTTGTCAACTTGCTTATAATCCTTATTTGCAAGATGACAATTTCCAATCTTACATGCAACTAAACCATCGTAAGATTGTACAACCACCACTAGAAGATCCATATGTTCTTTGGCAACTTCCACTGTAACATTATCGAGATTCTCAGTCTTCAAATATGTTGTGTTTGCTTTAGGAACTATATATTGGGATCTAGATGACCCTGACATTTCTATTCCTGATGCACTGTTCTGGGAAGGAGCAGAAGAACAAGAGACGAATGTTGTTTGTAACAGTGCTCCTGACATAGCTGGAGTTGGAGCTGAGTTGTAAAGTGAAGGATTCTGAACATAGGATCCTTTCTTAGACTTGAATTTCATTCTCAATTCTTCCTCTCTTAAATTCAAGATGAAATCATTTATTTCTAACATCACAAGAATGTCATTTTGTCTTAGATTAGACACAAATGAATCCCATTTATCTGGCAAACCATCTGCAAAGCTTGAAACTTATCTTCCATAGACAT
>BJCM01072229.1:0-10656 GCA_018326385.1 Flaveria bidentis | reverse complement strand
TCCTAATCTATTCTTAACGTATTCTAATCGTTAGGATTGATCGGATTAACGTTTTCCCTGATTGGATCACCAATCAAATAGGATTCCGTACTATTTGATCTGGTTTCACGTTGAATCAGTTAGTACTCAGTACACCCCAGGTCCTAACAGATATTTCATAATAACAACAAAACGTGAATTTAGTCAACCTATTACTGCTCATTATATGTTTCTCCAACTTTTAATCTCTGTTAGAACAAAACAAACGCAAGTGTTAGAATCAATTCATCTTAGCATAAGTGTAAGGAGCGTAAATATATCTTCCTTGATAAAAAGAAGTGAAGCATACTACCCTGCAATACATGGCTTCTACTGTTCGAAACTAACACCAAGCTATAGCGGAAAATGTGAAGATATAGTATTTCTCATGTTGAGATCTAAAGTATTGAGGATAAGTAAAAAAATTTAATTGAGATAATCGATGATTCGATCTCAATGCAGGACTTCTACTATTAGTTCTTAATAAATATACGTAATATAGCTGCATCTTTATGTACTAACTTCAACTTTTTAAACAACATATAAAAACACCTGTAATTGTATCAACACATTTGTTTGGTAAGAGATTACCAAAAGGTTTGTAAGATGCAAATTCACCAAACATCCATTATTACATGATAGATTCTGTTACAAGCAATACAATATTTTTACCTATCAATGCCTCTTCAAGATGCACCATTGATTCTATGTAGCATTATCGAGAAATGAATTAAATTAAGAGGTATCATGCCATTTCTATTAGAAGTAAAATAAGTGTTCGGTTATAAGATGAGGTTTGTAGCAAATAGAATTCAACTTCAACAACAGTTCTGTACCCACAAGAATTACGATAACTAAAATGTTGTTGCAATCAAAAACCATTAAATCGACTCAACTGAGTCCTAAACAGTAGGGGTGTTCATTTTCGGATATCCGAAAATTTCAGATAGTGGATTTCACTATCCGAATCCGAAATTTCGGATATCCGTTCGGATATCCGAATTTTAAAAAAAAATTGTATTATTTGATAAATTTTTTAAAATATAATAAATTATATTTAAATTTATTTCATATATCCAAAGTATTTATTAAAGTATCCGAAATATCTAAAATATTTAATATTTTTTAAAATTTTATTAAAATATTTTGGATATTTTGGATATTTCGGAAAACCGAAATATCCAAAAATTCTCAAAGTCATTATCTGAATCCGAATCTGAAATTTCAGATATCCTCCACCGGCGACAACTGACGAAAACCTCCATCAGAGCTCCACTCAATTCCCACAAGCCCACTTTCTCTCTTTACAAAACTCAAAGACACCATTATAATCACATTACAGTTTTGAGGGACAGATTGCAAAATAAAAAAAAAATAGTGGTCAAAAGATAAAACCCGGTCAAAAGATCCTACCCTACATCCATTTTTCATGGTACCGTGATTAATCACAACTCCATTTTTTAAATCTCAGATTAGATGGTATTTATACCTGCCTATAATGGAAGTTACACAACAGATTATATGGCGGTTTGTTGGCACCAATAACTATCCTTTTAATTAATTTATCTGTTTGAGTAAAACGTTATTTTCATCTTTGACGTTCTGTTAAATTTATTATTTCAATCAAAAACTCTTTTTTTTGTCTTTTTTGTCACTGTGATTTACCAAATATTATCATTTTCATCCACTCCACCAACACGGTTAAGATCTCCGTTAAATATGAGGGTATTATAATCTTTTTAACACCTTAATTGTCCAATTAAAACAAAGTTAACCAATAAAATATTCAATTAAAACTTTTAAAAAAATATAAAGTAACTAGTGAGACCGGGCGCTTCAATTTAAAAGATTTGATTAACGCTAACTAGTTTAGAAACTCGTCTACTACACGTGTTGAAAATTAAATAATAATTATTTAGTAATATCAAAATTTAAAAAATAATTTTTTGAGATAAAATATGCTTAAAGTTAAATATAATTAACCATTAATTAATTAAACGATAACAATACTTTTTTAAAATTTCGTCTTTAAAAAAGTTTTCTTATTAAAAATATTGATTTTTTAACTCTTTAAATATTTATTTAAATGTTTGTATTAAAACTTTATATTTCGTATAATTTGGTTTTTAAAATGTTTTGAAAATTATTTTTTATTTGGTTTGTGCCGTATCAAAAAAAAATTATATGAATATAAAGTTTTTTAACACAAACATTTTAATATTTTTTTTTGAGAGTTAAAAAATCAATACTTTTTTAAAGGCAAAACTTGTTTATGACGAAAGTTTGAAAAATATTGTTATTGTTTAATTACTTAATGGTTAAGTATATGTAACTTTAAGTATATTTTATCTCAAATTTTTTGGAGAGTTAAAAAATCAATACTTTTTTAAAGGCAAAACTTGTTTAAGACGAAAGTTTGAAAAATATAGTTATTGTTTAATTACTTAATGGTTAAGTATATGTAACTTTAAGCATGTTTTATCTCAAAAAATTATTTTTTATTTATTAATATTACTAAATAATTATTAATTTAATTATTTCATACAACACGTGTAGTAGACGGGTTTTTAAACTAGTTAGCGTTAATCAAAACTTTTAAATTGAAGTGTTTGGTCTTATGGGTTGCTTTACAGTTTTCCTTTTAGTTCTAATATAATATCTTATTGATTAACTTTGTTCTAATTGGACAATTGGGGTGTTAAAAGATTAAAATACCCTCATATTTAATGGAGATCTTAACAAAGTTAGTGGAGTGGATAGAATTGACAACATTTGGTAAGACACAGTGACTGAAATGGCAAAAAAAGGTTTTTGGATTAAAATGGTAAATTTAATAAAACGTCAGGGATGAAAATGATATTTTACTCTATCTGTTTTAAACAAGACACAACATTATCAATACTACTATATAAAGCAAAATAAAAGGACGCAAGTGTGATTTTATAAAAATTTAAGACAACTAATATAACTTTTTAATCATTGGATACAAGTGTTAATGCAATAATTCATATTTTGCCCCTCATTTAATAAAATTCTTCAAATTAATACATTATTTAATAATGTGAGATTATTTAATGGGAAAACTTTACAGAATAGTAATTAATTTTTAACTGTTCTAATTAGGCCACTCGTATATTTGTTTGTTCTAATCAGATCACTAAATTTTAAAAGTGTTCCAATTGGGTCACTAATACTTTTATTTGTTCCAATCAGGTCATTAAAGTTTTAGAAATGTTATAACCTGGTCACTCGTATTTTTTTTTATTGTTTTAAATAATTCATGATATTTTCAAAATAATTCATTTTTTCTATAAATATTGTTAAAAAAATTTAAAAACATTTTTTTAAATTTTTTGCAACTTATGAATGACCTAATTAGAATAATCCAAAAACTTTAGTGATCTGATTGGGAGAGATGTTTTACGACTTAATTGGAATAAAAAACTTTATAAGTGACCTAATTAGAATAATTCTGAAACTTAATTAATTTACAAAGTTACTCATTATTTAATTTACTGCATTAGATATTATATAATCTGTAATAGTTTGAATTAATATTTAAGTTTATAAAAAAGTTTTATCTTAGTAGTAGTACTAGTAAAATTTATAAATAATTATTATCTTATTTGGATACTTAGCTATATAATTACTAAATATTTTTTTCTTAATAATGACGATAATAATAATCTACATCTATATTATATATTATGTATTACTATATAATTACTAAATACTTTTATTATATTGATTATAATAATACTTATAATTAAAATTGTAAATAAGTATTCTCTTGTTGTAATACTTAACTATATATTTACTAAATACTTTTTGACGATAATCTGTTTTCCCAATTAATTTATTATTTAATATAAATTAATTTTAAGTATTATTTATATATGATACTATAAAATTAATATTAAAATATATACATTTATTATTTGTATTTTTATAAATTAATACTATTTGAATTAAGTATAATTTTATATAGACACTTAAGTATACAATCACTGATTATTTACATAATTATAATAATACTAATAACCAAATATATCAACGTTTAAGTCAGGTCGGAAAATAGGTTTGGTAACACTCGCCACATCACTATATATAACAAATACAAAAAAAATATAAGTAGTGAATGAGTAAGCTTTCTCAATGTTACCATAATAATTTTATTTTTCTCCAAACCAATAAATAGTTACCTTTTTTTTATAATTTGACATTTATACATCTAAGGATTTTTTTAAAATTATCCGCAATACTTTCTCTTTTTCCAAATTGATACCTACTTATAATTTTTTTAAACGTATATACTTAAACATTCAAGTTATGTCAAATTCACATTTAATCAACTCAACATTTTTAAATTTTATACTTAATCTTTGGAATTAAGCATTCGATTTATCTCAAATTTTGTTTTAACCAATTACAATAGAGCTCGTCGATTATAGTAAAGTCGTCATTTACGCATTCGTTATTTTTCTTCTCTGTTTTTGAGGTATTAAATTTTCATATTATATTTTTTTACACTTTTTTATCAGCGTTTCATACTTAATCTTTTTTCGTACGAAGATTTGATACTTAGAGTAATTCATTGAGTCGTATCAAATATTTCAAATTAACTTCCTTGTACTTCACATTTGCATACTGAGAGCTCTTTGGTGCATCAGTCTCTTAGTGTAATCCTTCAAGTAACTATTAACGCATAAATCATCAAAATTAAATATTTTACCTTTTGTCCCCTGCTGCATAGCACGGGCATAACACTAGTTACATTTGTGTTTAGACTCGACTTGGCCGGACCATAGTGTGGTGGCCAATCTCAAACTATATCCATTCTTCTTTTCTTTATTGGCGGTAACTTTTCAAATGGTTTTGTTATGTCGCATTGCTGCTTTCTCCTTCTTCAATTATCATCTTGCTTTGCCTTTCCTTTAAGACTTTATGGTACCATTCTATAATATCCAAATATTCATTGTAAACCATCAAAAGTTTTATGTAATTTTATGAATTCATTCCCAAACCTGTTGCTATCAAAGGCCATAACTATTTATCATTTACCATTGCCTTTCCGTTAAGTTGGACTCTTATATAGAGATTATATAAATCCACAATTTTCCCATCGATTTTAGTTGGGTATATACTTTGTTGCTTGAACACATATTTCACAAACCATTTGACCATTCTTTTGAATTTCTCCTTTTGGTTTGCTTTTGAACAACACCCAAGTTCACGGTTTTCAAGAGATCGAAGAAGGTATGCATCTCTTCAATGTTTGTTATCCTTTCTTCTTGTTCAACCATAGGTTCTTTTCCTTTACCCCTTGAATTTTCACTTCATTTTTTGAGCTTTCTAAATCAAGTTTTTCAAAGTGATCCAACATCACTTTTGTATCTTCTAAGTATTTAGGATTTGTTTGGTATGGGGTAATGGAATGGACGAAGTAATGGAATGAATGAGGGAATGGAATGGATGAGAGAATGAAATGAATCATTACATTTCATTGTCACGTTTGGTTACCCTTTAGAATAAATGAATCATTACTTTGTGTTGTTTGTTAGGTATGAAAAAATGAAACAATAAAATGTAAAAGTCATTATGATGGTGATGGCGAGCGCTGGTGGTTTCCGACAGCGGTGGTTGCATGCGGTGGTTTCCGGAAGTGGTGGTTTCCGGAAACGGTGGTGGCCAGCGGTGATTTTGCGGCCATGGTGGCCAGAGGTGGTTTCCAGAGGCGATAATGGCCTTCGGTGGTGGTTCCTGGTGGTGGCGGCCTTTGGAGGTGGTTCCTGGAGGTGGTGGTGGCCGGTGGTGGTTCTTGGCGGTGGCAGTGGCTGGTATGGTTTCCAGCGGGGGTGGTGGCCGGTGGTGGTTTCCGATGGTGGCGCTGGCCGGTGGTGGTTTCAAGCGGCAGTGACTGTGGCCCGAGGGTGGTTTCCAGCAGCAGCGAAAGTGGCCCGAGGGTAGTTTTCGGCGGCGGTGGTGGTCGGCGGTAGTTTCCGGCGGCGATGTCCGGCGATGGTGTTCCCAAGGCGGTGGTGGCCGGTGGTGGTTGCTGGTGTCGAGCGATCTTGGTGGTTGGTGGTGGTTGATGTGATGGGTGAGTGGGTGGTGTTGGTGACTAATGATGAAAGAATGGATAGAATGAAAAAAAGAAGGGGAAGTGAATGTAATGAATTTGAGGGAATGGAATCAACTACATAATGGTTCATTTCATTACCTCCACCAACCAAACATGTCTTTATTCATTCACCCTCAATGGTTCATTTCATTCCGCCCCTCATTCTTGCATACCAAACGCTACCTTAATATCTTCCCATTTCATAGTGGAATCATGACCATCATCTGATTTTTGTATGATGATTTTGGATTCCCTATTAATCTTTTCTTCAACTATTTTAGCTATATAACACATGGTTTCTTCTAATGTTACTTTGAATCCTTCGAATGCCAAGTGTTCAAGGCTAAGAACATTCTTTTTCATTGTGGAAATGTAATAAACAGATTTAGTGAGTTGTGTGTTCTCACTAAAATTTAATTCAATCTGGCCTTTCCTTCAGAAATAACCTTTTGTAAAACCCGACAAGTAAGTATCAATTCCGAAAGACTTCTTAATCTTTTAAAAATCTTTCTATTTCATTAGGTATATTTTTTATGATATAGGCTGACATACCACATGTCATTCTAGTTTCTATTTATAGTTCCTTTCACCAAGAACTTTGAGAATTGGATCATGTTCTTGGAAATTTGTTTGAACTTACCAAGCCGATTGCAATAGGGGCATGTATTATTTCAGATTGATCTTCTTCCATGTCTTCCCTTAGCCAAGTTTTAAATCTTCTTGTTTCCGAATTAAGTCCGTCTTCCACTTGAATTGCGTGATTAATTGTGAAATCTATAAGGTTTAAATGTAAGGCTGATGCAACCCAAACACCCAAAGTCTCTCCTGTATGCATGCACAAGTGTACTGAAGTGGAATGCTTCGGAAATTTCACACTCTACCTTAGAAAATACTCAAAGTGTGAAATCTTCAGAAGCCAAGACCAATATCTTCTGATGCCAAAGATGAAGTCTTCCAAAGTTTCAAAGACAAAGTCTTTCGAAGCCTACATTTGAAGACAAATTTCTTCCGAAAACTTTTGAATACATGCTTTATCTTATGTACCTTTTCCATAAAGTTGGACCCCTTTCCGCTGCAACTCTGATAAGACACCAACTTTACATAAGTTGGTGAAAGATCCATGCTTTTGGTAACTGTACATTGAGGTCTTGAGTCTGTAACTTTCTACTTTATGTACTTTATCCTTTTTGTAATATATTAGGATATGAGCTATAGCATGTCATAGTCACTAGTCAAAAGGCAATCTGCCTTTTGACTTTACGTTGATTTTGTTGTCTAGATCATGTATCCAGCTGGCCTTCAAAGTATGATCGGCTGTAGGTTGTAGTATAAGTATCTCTGGTCCTTTGTATCTTAATCCATTTCTTTGAAAACACTTGTAAGGAACTAGAGAGCAATATATATCAACCTTGAAAACCAATTACTTATGTTGTTCTTGTTCTGTCTCTTATACACTTATGTTTCTTAGTTTTTATTTAACTGGTTTTCTAGTTCCCTATTTGAACTGTTAAGTGTTGTTGCACACTCCCCTCTTTGTGTTGTTGTGTTGTAAGCAAGCACCCTTCAACGATCTTGCAATTGGTATCAGAGCATTCCAGGCTCTTGATATAAGATCTCACCATCTTAAGATCTCTCACACACACAAAATACTTAACATCTCAAATGGTAGCTATCTCTAAAGTTGATATCGAAACTGGAACCATGACAAGTCCCCACTAATCACTCTTGATATCTTTGACACTTGGTGCCAAAGAATGGAAGGCTTTATCACTAAACTCAAGAATGTGAGAATTTGTTGTCACTGGACCTTACATACCAAGCACCTCTTCAGCTACTGTTGGAGGTGGTATGATCCCCAAGGTTGTGGTTGACTACTCTGATGAAGATAGAAAGAGAGTAGAAATTGATCAAAAGGCCATGACAGCCCTTCAGACTGCTCTTCCAAACTCTGTATATATAGGTTTCAAGAAATGCAAAACAGCTAAGCTGTTGTGGGATGCATTGAAGCTAATATGAGGGTTCCACTAAAGCCAAGGAGAACAAGAAAGATCTCCTGAAGAAGCAGTTTGAAAATTTCACCTTCAAAATAGGTGAGACCATGACTCAACAATACTTCAGGTATGTTGAGATTGTTGATACTCTAGTGGATGTTAGAGTAACTCTTAAGAGCAGGGATATTGTAAGGAAGTTTATGTCCTCTCTTCCTAGGCAATGGACACATTATTGTGTTGTTATTAAGAGGGCTGAGAACCTAAAGACTCTCACCTTGACAAAGTTGTATGGCATTCTCAGTGGATACCAGATGGAGATGAACATGCAAGGTTCATCCGGTAACTCCAGCAATCAAATAGGTTCAGCCCTTCATATGACTGAAAGGGATAGCATAGAACCCCAACATCATCACATATGCTACCCTGACAACTCACAAAAAGGTCCTTTCATCATCTTCCTAGAGACAACAAGGGAGAACTATACTCAAGGACGCCCATTCTAAGAGACAAGTTCTTCTCAAGCCTTTGTGTCTTTTGATGAAAGTTGTGGCAGCTGTCTCTTCACCCTTGAAGACCTGGACTGTATCCATCCAGATGATCTGGAGTATATGGAGATATACCAACAAATGGCTCTTCTCACTCATAGTGCCAAGAAGTTCTACAAGCGGACAGGAAGGAAGTTTCCCAACAATACAACCAATGGAAAGTTTGGGTTGGATAAGAGCAAAGTTAAGTGTTACAACTGTAACTTGATAGGACACTTTGCTAGAGAGTGCAAGGCACCAAGAACAAATAGTGGCCAAGCACAATCCAGACCAACTACACTGATAAAGCCACCCAGAATGAGAAGCCAAAGCAACAAGCTAGGAGGCTTTGACTGGAGCTTTTAGGTGGAAGATGCATCTCCAAATCAAGCATTGATGGCTGACCATGATGAAGCCAAGGTATTGAAACATCTCTGTACCCATGAATGTATTGCTAAAGTCAACGGATACACGTCCTACAACTTAGAGATATGTTCAATACATTCTTAACTGTGAATTGGGCTAACATTTAAGGGAAACAAGTAATTTTCTTAAATTAGGACAAATGAAGCCCGACATCTTTAAAATTTTAAGGAATTCAACTGTTGGCTTCTCAGGGTTAGAAACAACCCTTGTCCCAAAAATGTTAGAGCTCATTGCTCAAGGTGACAACCTAGAAACACATGCAAGTGTTGAACCCATACCTTCTACATCTCAACCACCAACACAACCACAAATAACCCTCACCTACAAAAGAAAACTTAAACAAACCCCTACTCAGACTATTAAGTCTGTGCAGGCCCGCATATACTTACCCATACAGGAGGAAGTTGATATTGGAGCTCCCACTTCTCCTATGGAGCAAACCACTCACATTATTTCAAAGATCAGTGCTGAGGGTCCTCGTGCTCAACCTGATGAGCTCACAAGCCCAAATGCCTTAAGCCTTCACTCTGAGTCTCAACCCTCAAGTGAACAACCTTCAGGAGACAGCTACCATCCCCGGCCTTTAGACTTAAACCAACCCATTCCTAACCTTGACTTCTATACTGATAAAGACTTAGGTTTCAGTGAGTACCATGACTCTCGCTTCTTTTCCACTTCTTAAAGAGAGATGAGTGCTCTTGAGTCACCTATGTCTAGCCCACATCAGTCACCCATCACTAAGGTGGATACTTCTGAACCTGTTCAGGATATCCATATGGAAGAGGCTCTCACTTCAGAAAGTGATTACATAATTCAGACCTCAACCATGGTAACTCAACCCATTGACACTTCAGCTGAAGTTGTCACTTAGCAGAGGAAATCTAGAAGCCAAGAACTCCATGTTGGTGGTGGAGAGAAGACCTTGGTCGAATTCTCTCATCCCCCAATGATTCTTCTGATGAAGAGGAGAGGAATCTGAGGCTAAAGGTGCAAAAACTATCACAAACATGCACCTATCTAGTCTCCAAGGTTAGTCATCTTGAATCTCAGGTGACTACCTTGCAAAACAGGGTCAATGATCAGCAACTTGAGATGTGGTTGACCTAACCTCTAGCTCACCTATGCAAGTGGGTGATGTGTAAGGCTTCGTTCCCTGGACGCTTACAACTGGTAAATCATTGCACATAAAACATATATTTTCCTTATATTACCTAAAATGTTGCAGCGGAAATATTTAAACAAAACGTTCTATTTCAATATAATAGCTTTTACAAAATAATACATCGTAATTTAATTACAAAACCCAAGTTGTATTACGTCACAAAAGCATTATAAATATGGATGTCATCCAAAAGAGCTGAGTAGCCGCCTCGTGCCATCCTCAGCAACCATTACCTGCCAACTGGAAACACATAAAAGTCTGTGTTGCTGAGTGAGTTCTAGTTTTATAAATAAACATACGTATCTTTCATTAAAACCGTTTATTTCTTTCATGTGATCATACATCATACGTACACATAGATAATAGTTATTATCTTCATCGTTTATTAACTTCCGTTCATTCATTCATTCTTAC
>BJCM01072185.1:0-15688 GCA_018326385.1 Flaveria bidentis | reverse complement strand
TCTAATGAAGTGGCAGAGCAAGACAAGAAATATTTTATTTCCATACTCAATGTTATGAGTGCTGCTATGGAAAGAATTGCATTAAGAAAAGCTCTTGCCTATGCTAATATTGTAAAGAAAGATATACAAGATATAGAATTTATGAGAATTTCAAGGAAAGGGGTTTTGGAAGTGTATACAAAAGAATGCAGAATTCCAATTGAGCTTTATGCAAATATTGACATCACTCGTTTGTCAAAAGAAACTTTGGAGAAGATGAATTCTATGGAGATCAAAACTAATGAATCTAAACCTGAGCAAAGCATTCTTGCCAGAAAGTTCAACTCAGCCATTGCTAATGCATTGAAGGAACAAGAGATATACAAGAAAAAGCCAATGTTCAAAATGAAAGAAGAGCCTGAGGATTGAAGATGAAAGATAAACGATTGAAGATGAAAGATTGAAAATTGAAGTCAAAGATTGAAGATAGAGACTGATGCTGAAAAGACAAAGATTGAAGACTGAATACAATGTAAATCTTAGGGGGAGTATTGTTAGAACCATTGAAAGATTAACATTTAGTCTTTTATTGTAATATTTTATATTTTGTACTAGTATAGGGACTAGTTTTGTAAATTGTTAGTTCCTTAGTTGCTAGTATAAATAGCTTAGACTAGAAGAGAGTTGGTGGAGAATTGTTAACTGCTTCCTTACTCTTGTAATTGTCTTAGCTATATCAATGAATTGTGAATTTGTTGATATTGCTTGAATTGATTACAATTGTTTGTGTTTCTTTTGAATTGTTTACATAAATCATTACAGATTGTCTCAATTGATCCTATCAAAGTCTAGTCATACCCAATAACAAGCTATACAAACACCAACAAACATTTATTTGTTGATAAGATCATACAATAAATATTGACACCTATTTAGAAAATTGGTTTTTTAAATATTGCTTTTGTGATAGAACAACATTATATGGATAATTTGTTCATAAGATATTTATTTGTTTCATTATTTAAGTTGGTTAAATAATGACAAATAAAAGTGTGTTACGTTATAAAATTAAACTAGGTTTTAATTCTATAATTTAAATGAATGAAAGAGTGCAATTTTATAAAATATCAAAATGGGTGGGAAACCCATTTTGAATGGGTATATTTGGCCACCCAAAGGCCTTGGAGAACCCATCCTTGTCTTGTTTCTTGCAAGACATAACTCATAAAACACTCTTCCATCATTTTTGCTCTTACACTCTCTCTCACACACACAATCAAAAACCCTCTCAACCTTGGCTGAAAATTCGACTTTTGAAGCCAAAAGTGGGCTGAAGTTTTCGTTTTGGAGGAGCAAGAAGAAGAGATTTCTTTGGTGTTGCATCCTAACAAGCAAGGTGTTTGAAGAGCTTATGGGTATCACGGTTTTGAGGTCTTCTCCTTTGAAGACTAGCCACTCAAAACATCATCTTCTTCATCTTAAACATCTACCACAACTTGTCAAAGAAAGGTTGGTTCCTAGAACACCCTATGGTTGTATTTTCATTTTGATAGCATGCTATTTCATATATATAAAAGATCCTTGTTATTGGGTTTTATTTTGGTTTAAAATGATCAAAATTTTAGATTATTAACCATATGTTTAACTTAATATCCGCTGCGTTTTAGTTTAAGTGGTAAACTAGCTTTGATAAACATAGATAAAGCCCAACAATCTCATCAACATCTACTGAAGAGTTAGATGATAATGAAATCTTTGGTCTATATTTCTTGGTAGAAATTTAACCCGTTTTTCATTATCAAAAATTTATTTTGGTTTAGGTAGGTCAATTTTGGGTTTCATTATATGATGTTTTCTTTGACCCTTTCACAATTCCTTCAAGTTGCTCTTGTCATTAGTTGATCTAGATATCCTAAATTGATTGTTGTGAAAATGAGGTCTGACAGTGTGTTTCACAGCTGATGTTTTTGAGATGGGCTAGTTTTGGGGAATTCTCAACCCCTTCTAATTGTAGTAACAATCAGATGTTTTGTGATTGTTTGCATCACAGACGGAACAATATTTACCTAGAATTTTTTTGTGGAATGATTGTTCATGTCAAAGATAGAGCAGTACTGGTTGAAGAAGCACTCTTCTGTATTGGGATTAAACATGTTGCATATGTCACAGTACATTTTTTGTTTCTTGAATCAGATTTTTATTTGGTGGGTTTAGGTGATTTACCCACTCTCACTGGATTTGTAGTCTTTTGCTTAGGGAGGGAATCAAGATCAGCCTTAGTTGTAGTTTGTTTCATAACCTACTGTTGTTAACTGTATTTGGCTATTTTTGTTTCCTCAACTCTTTCTTTATCTCTTTCTCAAACTGATCAACATGTTCTTTGTTACATATATCAAAACCTACTCCTTGTCTTGACTTTGAAGATTGTGCGTGAGACTGAATTTTTGTTGGTCCATATGATCGTATTGATCAAAACTGATATGAAGAATCGTTCAATATCCAACAAACATGCTAAACAACTAGAACAAAGAGGATTGAACACAATAAGAAATCATTCATAATAAGACAATGATTATTAACAATCAATAACATAAAGCACAATGATATTTCTGTGTATTAACTTTCAACAATGATAAACGATTAGGGTTTCGCAAGCTTACCAAACAATGAGAAGGATCAAATCTATATAAAGCAGTCTTAGTTTCGCAGACAGTTTCGCTGCCTGCAAAACTCTACGGATGAAACTATAGAATCGCCCGGTAGAAATAGTAGTTTCGCCAAGTGAATCAATTAGTTGACTATGAGCGAAACTATAGTTTCGCTCACAGTTTCACTGGACTGCCAAATACATAAACCTAAGTACATACAAAAGGAAATTAACAAAAGACCTATTTCAAGCAAAAGTATACAATCTAAATAAGGTGAGTCCAACCTAAACATGATCTACAATACTCCCCCTAGGTTGGAGCTCACTACCTTCACTCGTCTTGATTTGTCTATTCACCTCTAGTGTCCTTCGTTGCCTTTGATGAATCTTTAGCACCTCGTGCAACAACTTCCTCGATGACTTTAGCACATGATTCTTCACCGGTTCCTCTTGCTTCATGAGCCCCTTCAGGATGGGAACTTGCTTGCTCAAACTGCCTTGTTAGATCTTGAATATCCATGCTTAGATCATCTCAAGCCCTAACACACTCTACAAGCCTTTTCACTTTTTCCCTTACTCCTCTAACCTTATTTTCCACATTCATAAACAAGTTGATCTCTTTCCTTGTCTCTTCTCCAGCCCCAGCCTTTATATGATTCTTACACAACACCAGCAAATCTTCATCGCAAAAATGAAGAGCTCCATAGGATCAAAAACTCTAAATTCTTTACCATTCTTCACCCTTATCACAACCTCCCCTGTGTTATTATCATAGAACCAATTCTTGAAATCTTGTAACTGTTGGGGAAGGGGATCAACCAGTCTCACTCTATTCACTGTCTTTGGCAGTTTAACCCTCAGAACAATTTTTCCCTTTCCCTTTTCCCAATCTTTGTCTTTATTTGACCTTATCCTTTCTGCCTTCATGTAACCAAACGACTCAAAGTTGTCATTAAGCCTGTTCTATATCTCTTTCTCTAGAAGTGTGGCTCTTTCGCTCAGATGTGCATTCAGAAGTGGTAGAGCTACCAACCGCCTAAGATCCCATTTAGGCAAGGTCTTAAAAGCCTTCCTCTTATGCATGTAGCTAATACCACCCTCCTCCTCTTTATCATGAACTTTTTGAGGCTACGGTTATAGGACCAGCTTATAATCTTCTTGTCGGCCTCCTGCTTACTTAACCCTTCCATATGTTGGAAAAAGGGAGTGATTTCTTCTGGCTCCTTCTCTTTTACAAACCATTCAACTCTATCCATCTCAAACACATCTTCAACATCCTCTCCCTTCTTTGCTACATAGATCAACAGTCTCTCATCAATTTCATAGAACTCAGGTTCAGAATCATAGTCTACAAGTTGTTCATCATCCTCTTCTTCATCTTTTTCATGCCCTCTATCACCTTATCTTATTATTTTTCTTGTATCTCTTGGTTGGTGAGTTTAGAATTTATCATGCTCAGTTTGTTTGCTAAAGAACTATTAAGGTTGCGAATCCTGTCTTCATCTAAGTTTCCTCTTTCTTCCCTCCTCTCAGTGAATCCTTGATGTCTCTGTTTAGTTTACCTCTCATACTCTGTTGTATCATCTTTCTTCTTTGATCTCTTTTCCTTCTCTATCCTTATCTCTTTAGCTCTTTCATTTATCTCTTCATCAAAATCATAATCTTTCTCCATAGCATATATCTTTCTCTTCTTGGTTGCATCAGATTGCTGTGCCCTAGTTTCTTTAGCTCTTTTATTCTCAAATTCATCCACCCATCTAATGTAATTCCATCTCTCTGGAGGGTACATGTTTTCCCAGAGATGGGTAATCTTCCAACTAAAATCATGGCGAAGAGCACAATACTCAGCAAAGATACGGGGGTTCATTTGTTCCAGCCTCTTCACCTCTCAATGTCTTGGTACATTTGGTATTAGGTCGTCAAAGATCATTTGAAGAAAACAAGGATACAACAACCATTTATCCTTCTTCAAGCCCATCACATTCTCAGCCATGCAGGCGAATATCAATTTAGCAATGTTGGCCTTCTCTCCTCTGCAACACAACACCATTGCTTTTGCCCAGTAAATGTTTAGCCCGTCTGATCCACCTTTACGGTGATCAAGACACATGATGAAGACGTGAGCAATAAATCTCCATTCCTAGAACAGAAATGACTTCTTGATCTCCTTTCGGGAACCAAAAGCTGGCCCCTTATAGCCTATGCTTCTGAATGCCTCGAACACCACTGAATCGAACATAAAAACCTCTTCACCAGAATCCTCCTCTAGCCTCAAAATCATTGAAACAATCTCTGCAGTAATGGTCACCTCATTATCTAAGACTTTGGCAGTAATTCTTTGTGTATTTCCTCATGTATCATACTCATCAGATCTCCAGATTTCTCTGACATGAAGATCATATTTGGTGGTGGAATGAGATACAGCATAAGCTTCGGGTGATCATTGCAGCCATCCAATACAGTCTCTAAACCCAGCAGCTTTAGGATGTGTATCATCTAGAATAGCAGTGATGTTATTCCTTTTATCGAACTTTAAGTTAGCCATTTGAACCTGAGAAAGGGGCCAAATAAGTTACATTAGAATAAAGTATGAATATGAATTCAAAGAATTAAGAAAAGAATAAAGAATAAAGAATAAAAATAAAATAGAATGAAATAAAACAAATAAATTTGCTAGCTGAAAGTATAGTTTCGCAGGAAGAGATATAGTTTCGACGGGCAAAAGTGTAGTTTCTCTAGCTAAAACATATCAGATTTGCTAAAATAGAAAGGTAGTTTCGACCGGGAGAAACTATAAGAACTTTCGTTCATTGCGGGCGAAACTTAAGCTTGGTCAGTGAAACTGTTAAGTTCGCTTGGACAAAATAACCTCACAGTTTCTCTGAAATATTAAGAACTTTCGTTCAGTTTTGCTGGATAATCGGTAGTTTTTTGCAGGATGAACAGCGAAGACACCGAAGAGACACAATCAAATAAATTGAAAATGTATTATTATTAACAAGATTATAAGAAAGTCCTGAGTTCGAAACACAGTTGCAAACAGAAATCAACCAACAATCATAAGCAACAACTCAAAATCACGATTTCGTAAGAGATAGTCATGGTAAAGCCCTAAGAGTAGGAGATATACGAAAGTGCGAAAGTGTGAGGTTATAATTTCGCAAAATGAGTTAAATAGAAAGTAGTTTCGCTGGACAAAAGAATATTTTCGCTTAGAGAAGTTTTAATTTCGCCAGACATCTCATTTGATGAAAAAGCTGAGCGAAATTGGAATTTCATCTTGCGAAACAAGTAGCGAAGATATAGTTTCGTTGACATCTTTTTTTTAAAACAACCATAACTGAGATCAAAATTGATCAGAGATCACATCCCCAAGATAAGTATAGCACAGAGATGAATTAGATCATCAACCAGCAATGAAATCATACCGATAACCAAAACGAATCACAATCATAAATGATTTTGAAATTCTTAAAGAGATCAATAATGATTGCTGATAGGTTTGTCCACTTAAACTCAAGCCCTATCTTTTTCAACAAGCAGCAGATGATTCGTTAAGGTTCGATTAAATACTTTAGAATGTTAGAACCCCACAATCATTTTGGCAAAAACCCTCACCCAACCTTAGGATTTCTTGAATTTTGAAATGATCTTTAGAGAGCAATGCTTGTGCATTAGTATGCAAGTGATTATTATCAGAATATTGCATTCAGATATGAAATCATCATTGGATGATTTGATACAACTTAGATCAAATTGGTGAGAGCTCCATGTCTATACTCACGTATATCAAAGGAGATGACCATTTAATCATGTGCCGATGAGAACTCCAGGTCAGTACCATCATACAGCAGAGGAGGTCATCACTCCAGGTCGGTACCACCGTATAGCAGAGGAAATTAGCACAAGTACAAGACAAAAATGTACAGGACATGAGCCATAAGGTCAATTCTCAATCCACTTTTTGTCGGGACTCAGTTTCCATGCAGGCCAAGATGATCGTGAAAATCCAGACACCTTAAGCAGAGATTTAATTTAAATCAAAATGCTTATGTTTACTTTATTTTTCAGGCTGAGTCTACGATGCATATCGTTAAAGAATCTATTTGTTTTTCCATTATTTGGGCTTAAAAATAATATGTGAATCAGATAACAGCATCAGTTACAATCATTTCTTATTTTAAGTACCAATCATGCAAAAATGAACATATCCTCAAGATATAAAATAATTTCTCGTCATTTCAAAATCAACACCCAGGTTATTTAGTTGCTCCCCGATACTTTTATTTTAAAAGGTTAATATTATCAAAATTATTATTATTAATATATATTATTTACTTTACTATTATTTATATATATTTTTTTATAAAAGAAAAGAAATGAGGTTTAAAAGGATATTAACCCAATCATAGAGATCAATTCATAAAATCAAGGTTTATCAAAAGTTTTCATGAAAAGATCTGCCTTTTGATTTTTCGTATCTATAGGAATAATATTGATAAACCCTTTTCTTGTGCATCACGAATTACATGAATTCGTGTTTCGATGTGCTTGATTCGGGAATGATGAATAGGATTTTTAGCGATCTCGTTGGCTACTTCGTTGTCACAAAACAACGACGTGTGGAGAAAATTAATTCTGTAGTCAATCATCTAGTGTTGTATCCTAAGGACTTGGGAACCACAACTAGAGGCAGCAATTTATTCATCTTCTCCTGTAGAAAGAGAGACAGTGGTCTGTTTCTTGCTCTGCCATGACACCAGACAATTACCCAGGTATTGACACCCTCTAGACACCGATTTTCTATTTAACCTGCAACCATTAGAATCACCATCAGAATAAGCATGTAAATCAAAATTCCCTCCATATGGAAACCATAGACCTAAACGAGATGAGCCTTTGACATAACGAAAAATTCTCTTGAAAGCTTTCTCACGAGACTCCTTTGGGGTCGACTGATATCAAGCACAATATCCTACAGCAAAAGTGATATAAAGTCGCTTTGCTGTAAGATACATGAGATAACCAATCATAGATCTGTAGAGATGAGGATCAACAGATTTCTCATTCTCATCAGGAGTGAGACATGTTTGAGCAGTAAAGGGAGTCATTACAGGAGAAGCATCATCCATCTTGAACTTCTTCATGATTTCTTTAACATACTTTTCTTGATGAATTAGAATGCCTTCATCCTTTTGTTCTACTTGTAATCCAAGAAAAAAACACATTTCTCCCATCATACTCATTTCAAAACGATTACGCATCACTTCTTCAAACTCCCGACATAACAGTGAATTGGAGGAGCCAAAAATAATATCATCGACATAAACTTGGACAAACAACATTTCACCATTCACTTTCTTTTTGAAAAAAATCATATCGACGGTGCCACGAGAGAAACCATTGCTTAAGAGATACTGAGTCAGTGTCTCATACTAGATCCTAGGTGCCTGATGAAGACCATACATAGACTTGTCAAGCTTAAAGACTTTATTAGGGAAGTCAGGATCCTCAAAACACGGTGGTTGACACACATATATCTCCTCATCAATGTCTTCATAAAGGAAAGCACACTTGCCATCCATCTGATAGACCTTGAACTGTTTATTAGCAGCATGAGCGAGAAAAATCTAGACTGCTTCAAGATGGGCGACCGGAGTGAAGACTTCAATATAGTCGATCCCTTCTTCTTGAGCAAAACCTTGCACAACCAGTCTAGACTAGTTTCGCACCACCACACCTCGATTATCAGGTTTGTTCTTGAACACCCATTTTGTACCAATTGGGCATTTGTTCGAAGGCAAGTCAACCAAGGTCCAAACTTTGAGCGTTTTGAATTGTTGAAGCTGCAAATGCATTGACTCCACCCTCCATGGGTCCTGTAGAGTGGCATGCACATTTTCGGGATAGTTTAAGAGATAAAGCAAGAGAAGAGGTAGATATTAATCAAATAAGATTGACTCTGCTTCCGAACACCATTAGTGATTGATCCAATAACATTATTAAGAGGATGATCTCTTAAAGTTTTGAAGTCTGTGTCTAAAGGGAAGGTGTTTGGAGAAGTTTCGTTCACAGATTGTGAATGATTAGATGAGGGTGAGAGGGATGGAACAGGTTGTAATGGGATAGATGTAGGTGATGAAGGAAGAGATGTTGGTGGTGAAACAAATGTTGGTGAAGTAGAAACAGGTGTTGGTGATAGATCAAGTGATGGAAAAGATGATCCAACATCAGGTGAAGTGGCATCATTTGCTGAAGAGGTGGAATAAGCAGGAGATGGATTTGAAGAAATAATATTTGTTTGAACATTTGGAATGGACGCTTCATCATCGAAAACTAGAAGATTAAAAGAATTAAACACAATATAGTCAAAGAACCATGTTGGTTCAGATCGAACATTAGAAGAGTTAGACTCCTGCCAATCAATATAGAACGACTCTTGAACGATACGTGTTCTCTTGTTATATACGCGATAGGCCTTTTGAGAAGAAGAGTAACCAACAAAGTAACATTCGTCAGACACGGCATCGAACTTTGACTTTTGAGATTGAGTATTCAGAAGAGTGCAAGAACAACCAAATGGCCGAAAGAAGTCAATTAGAGGTTTCCTGTTATGAAAAAAGTTCATAAGGAGTCTTCATTTTGTCATTGACAATCAACACTCGGTTTAGAACATATGACGCACAATGTACAGCTTCAGCCCAAAAAATAATGGGTAACGAAGATTCTATCAGCATTGTACGTGCGACTTCAATGAGAGTACGATTCTTTCGTTCAGCTACACCATTCTGTTGAGGTGTCCTGGCAGCACTAAATTGTCTCACAATTCCCTTTTGAGCACAGAATGAATCAAGAATCTGATTTTTGAATTCAGTGTCGTTGTTACTTCTGAGGCCCAGAACCATTTCTTGCTGATTGACTCGATTGAAAGTATTAACTTCTGCAATTCTTCAGCAACCTCTCCTTTGTGTGCAAGAAATCTCACCCATTAATATCTTGAGAAATCATCTGTAACAAGGCAAAAAGATTTTTTAGCAATAGATTTAATGCTGATTTGGGCCAAACAAATTAGTATGTAACAACTCGAGTGGACAAGTTATGCTGTTTTCAAGTTTGGGCTTATGTGGTTTCTTGTGTTGTTTGCCTTTGGCACAAGCCATACATTTTTAGTTCACAGAAAAATCTTGTAAAGGGAGTCCTCTAACGAGATTGTTTTTGAATAATTTGTTTATTATTTTAAAATTAGTGTGGCCTAACCAACGATGCCATAAAAGAGACTCAAAGGTTGAGGCTTTAGAAAGAAGGCAGGTAGAAGTAGACTTTGACTCGTTGGAGTTCATATCAAGAAGATATGTGTCATGTTTTCTTGGAGCACGCATAAGAATCAAATCATCTGGAATATCAATCTCTGATTTTAAAAATAGACATTCATCGGATTTAAACAAGACTTGAATGTCTTAATCGCATATTTGAGAAACACTCAGAAGATTAAATGCCAGCTTAGGAACATAGTGGACTTACTCCAAAGTTAAAGAACCATTGGTAACTTCTCCTTGATCAATCATCTTTCCACCCTTTATGTCACCAACAAAAGCAACATATCCTCCATCTATAATTAGATAATTTGTGAGCAAGTCTTTTAGCCCTGTCATATGTTTGGAGCATCCACTATCTACATGCCACATGCTATTTACAATCTTAGTGGATGACTCCTGAAATGAAATAACAAACAGTTTAACCAGGTGAAATAGGAACCCAAGATTGAACAACTTTATCTTTAGAAGAAGCAGATTTTTTGCAAAAGAAGTTATTAACGAATTTTGTTAATTTATTTCCAAAATGATTCCTATTAAAATGACCATAAAGCAATGTAGGACAATTCTTGACAAGTTGGTCCTCTTGACCATATCTGAAACAGTCAGGTTTGTGTCTAGGTCTGTGATGTGATAAGATAGGAATATGATCAATGGTAATTTCCTCATCACAATCAGATAAACTAGAATCAATGTCACTAAATGTCTCATACATACCACGAGGTCGAAGTTTATGTGAACAAGAATTATTATTTACAAAAAATAAATGAATTATCGTCTGACGTACCAGTAGAACTAGCTCCACTGGTGCTAGTTTCAAACGAAGTGGTAATTCCTTCATTTGATAAAGACATATTTAATGGAGTAAAAGATGAAAATGGATGAGAAAAGAATTTTTAAAAACAATTAGTTTTAATTTGCTCAGTCGACTATGTAGAAAGATCAGTTGCACCATTATCGTCACTAGAACAAAAGACATCATCACAGTGTACTGAATTTAAAGATGAAATTGAACCATCATGAGAACATGAAAATACATAGTCTGTTACAGGAGAACTAAAAACAAAAATAGAATTTAAACTAGACTTATGATCTAAAACAGACTGTTGAGAATCAGGTGAACTAATACTAGGGCATCCAAGCCCACTAGTTGGTCCATAGTGGTAGTCTTCACGAACGTGCTTAGAATTAACACCCTCTAAACCTGCAGACATACTGTTAGTATATGTTTTGATTAAATCATTAGAAGGATGAGGAACAGACATAGGAGAATAATAGTATGAACTAGGCGGAGGATAAACTTTTACATTTTCATATCCCAATCCCGTTTTAATCCTAGCTCCTCGTTGAGATTTACACAAATCATCATCCTGATATTGTCCATTTATCTAACTTTGACTGCAGCTTGCTTGTTTCAAATTCCGCAAGGGCAACTCTCTCAGTCAAAGTGTTAATCTCAACATTTCTTTCCAACACGATTCGTTTTAAATGATCATTTTCTTTTAAAGCCTCATTTAATTTAACAAAATATTTTGATTCATTGATTTTAAGTTCATTATTAATTCGTTTTAAATCCTTTTCATTATCAATTAATAATTGATTATCTTTATAAATCCCATATAATCTTATTTTACAAGCAGATGAACACATATCCTGAATTATCTCATATGGAAGTCCCATCACCATCCTTTCAGCGGCTAATGCCTTTTCACATTGGCACACCGGAGTACTTGACTTGCTTTCCTTAATGGTGGCAGTATCATCAGCATAATCTTTTCCTCACCCAGCACATGAACTTCCTTCCTGCTTTAGACCTTCAGATTTACCTGTGTGAAGTCGCTGGATCGGTAAACATCCGAGCGTGTTCTTGACGGAAGGATAAATAACAGCAAAAACCAAGAGACAATCAATAATACGAACTATAATTGAATGGTTACATTGATAAAGCCTAACGATTACAAGCTCGTCACAACATAAGAATCAAGACTCTTGGCAAAGGGAGATCAAGCATGATCTCCCCTCTCATCCGGCAGCCCTAGGCTCCAGGCAGACTTCTCTCAAAACCCTTATCTCTCTACACATTGAAACTGGTATATATAGGCCTCGGACCATATTAGATGCGACTGGATCCATTCGTGCAATTGGACCATGCGTATGGTTCAATCGTACGACTGGACCATGCGTATGGTTCAATCATACGACTTGACCATACTTATGGTTCAGTCTTACGAATGTCCCAATCGCATCTCGCAGTCGCACGCCTGGTCCATTAGCATGGCTCAGTCGTACGACTGAGTCTCATTCGCATATGCTCCTACGAATGACCCAGTTTCATGTGTTTACAACATATCAGGTGTATTACATTAAGCCTAGACTATTCGACAAGCGACAGACACACTATATATGACAATATATGCTCCAACAACTTGCCCTAATTCCAGCATCTTTCTCTTCTTTCTCATTCACATATGACACAACTTTCTCTTTGAATTTCTTGAAAAGGTCAAATCCATCTTTACCATCTTCTTTCTCGTTCCCTTTAACAAGCTCAACAACCAAAGCATGATTTATCTCAGTCATTTTTTCCTCAACCTCGACACTCCAATCAAAGTTAGAAATCAATGCAGTCTTCTTTTTGTGATTCACATCTTCTTTCTCCTTCTCAATTGTTAATCTTGGAACTCCTGAATTGTTGAAATCGGTGACAATTGGTGATGGACATTCACATTTGAAATGTCCCAATTGTTTACAGTTGAAACATCTCAGTTTTGACTTATCAAATCCCAGTTTTGAATTAGAAGTTTGTCCGCCGAAGTTCTTCCGTCCAGTGCGCTCCATAAACCTTCGAGCTCTAAGAGTCAACATTGCCATTTGCCATTGGATGTCAGTTTCTTCAAGATCACTAGGATCTACCTGATACATGTCTTCCATTGTCATTCCTTTTCCTTTCAAATCTCCTACCACAAGTGCTTCATAACTTTGAACAAACATTCCAAAGAGGGCCATTGTTTCTGATAGAACTAAAGTTTCAACATTCGCCTTAGAATTAATCTGATCTCTTCCAACCGTAACATTTCATCCTTATAAATTGCTTGTATTAACTCCTCCTTGAATTGAATTCTATATTTGAGAGCTAGCAGCGGATGATAATAAAGCAGAATTTTAAGAAAAACCAGATGTAGGCATCATGGTCTAGTTAAATTTCCGTCTCTTCATGTCCAACTCAAAGTATTTCAGCTTATTGATAATATCCATCAGCTTGTAGTCTGTGAACCCTCTTTCTTTTTTTAGCATCCTCACCTGAAGACTCCACTAAGGTGGGAGAGAATCTAGTATCCTGTTAACTTGTTCACTGTTGGAGAGCTTTTCATCGTATTTCTTTAAGGTGCTTGAAACAGTCAAGAAACGATTTATGAGATTTTTCAGACTCTCGTTCTTGTATCCAACAAAGGAATTGAATTCCTTCTCAGCTTGAATGCTTTTATCCTTTACCAAATTTGCATTACCATCATAAAACTCACATAGGGCATCGTAAAGAGATTTAGCATTTTTATGCTCTGCAAAACGATTGTAAATGTCTGGTGCCAGGCAAAGAGTTAAAGCACCAAAAGCCTTTTGGTCATGATCGATCAACTTCAGATCCCTTTCAGTGAAAGAAGACGGGTCCTTATTTTGAGAGACAACATCACCAACAGTGACAGTTGGTATGTGAGGACCAGAAATAATCGATTCCCATTGGTTGTGATCAGTGTAGAAGAAGAAAGCTTTGAGACATCTCTTCCAAACTTCAAAATTGTCTCCGTTAATGAGTCTCGGAGGCCTATTAGGAGCAACACTTTCAAGATCGACAAGTGTGAGTGATGTTAACTTAGACATTGTAGTTTCACAGGGATTGATGTAGTTTCGGCAAGAAAAGAGATAATTTTGCAGACAATTTCGCAGAAAAAGGTAACTTCGCAGACAATTTCGCAGTGAGAACTACTTTCGTAGAGGAAGCTAATTTCGCTGACAATTTCAACAGCAGTTTCGCTAGCCAATTGTCACAACATGCTTAGTTTCGCTAGTAAGTTCGCACGAAACAAGCTTGAACTTTCGTTCAAAATCACTTTCGGCAGCAATTTCGCTTGTTAAACCTTCACAAGCACTGATGAACTTTCGTTCAAAAAGACTAATTTTGCAGAACAACTAGAGAATGATTTCAATAGTGATAACACCCATAGTTTCGCTGGAAGATGATCATAGTTTCGCTGAAAGAATAGTAGTTTTGCTGCTCGAACCTTAAACCCTTTTACAACCCAAAATCAGTCTGAAATCATAAAAAACTCAATGAATTTGAGATTTGATGATTAGCAAAGCTTCCACAACCAAAAACAAGCTAAACTCAATCAATTTCCATATCAAAAACACCCAATAAGGAACTGAAAATTGATTGAAACTAGATATTGAACAAAAACCACTAAAAAACTCAACAAATCATGATCACTAAGGCTCTGATACCATATTGTTGGTCCATATGAATGTATTACAGTGCAAATGATATGAAGAATCGTTCAATATCCAACAAACATGCTAAACAACAAGAACAAACAGAATTGAACACAATAAGAACTCACTCATATTAAGACAATGATCATCAACAATCAATAACATAAGGCACAATGATATTTCTATGTATTAACTGCTTTTAAATGGTAACTTGCAACAATGATCAACGATTAGGGTTTTGCAAGCTTACCCAACAATGAGAAGGATCAAATCTATATAAAGCATTCTATAGTTTTGCAGACAGTTTCGCTGTCAACAAAACTGTACTGCCGAAACTATAGTTTCGCCTGGCGAAACAGTAGTTTCGCCAGGCTAACTAATCAGCTGACTGTGAGCGAAACTAAATACATAAATCTAAGTACATACAAAAGGAAACAAACAAAATACATATTTTGATATTTTTGTGCATTAACTGCTTTTAAACTATAGTTTCGCTCACAGTTTCGCTGGACTGCCAAAATAATAAAATCTAAGTACATACAAAAGGAAACTAACAAAAGACCTATAACAAGTAAAAGTAAACAATCTAAACTAAGGTGAGTCCAACCTAAACATGATCTACATAAACATAACATAACATGAAATCATCCAAGATAATTCATTTATTTAACTAGGTCCAATCCTTGATGTGAGTAAGCTTCAAAGAAGACATCAAACTTGAGAGTTTCCTGAAACATGTTAAAAATAAAAAGGTCAACATAACGTTGGTGAGATTTCCATAGTTTTCATACATACATATATAAAAGATGGAAATTCATGTCATAAGTTAGTGAGCAAAGTAACTAGGGATGTGTGACAAATGTAAAAATCAAATCTTGACAGTTTACAAGATTACACGTTTACAAGATTATACGATTAGCTAAGTGTACTTGGATTAACCAAGTAGGGTTTTCAGGCCCATAGATTTATGATGTCGCCAGGCTAGCAATAGTTAATGATTTTACATATAATAGTCATCACATGGTAATTACTAAGGTTCAACTAACCACAACAAATGAGTGAATTACCCAAGTGTTTCCAAGATTCAAACGAGTTTACAAGTGCAATAGTCATAAGGTAACATGTTTCACCTAAAAGTGTAAAAATAAGCAAAAGGGGCATAGAAATACTCACATGGCAAATAAGTATAGGAATAATGATTAATAAGAAATATTAAATAACGTTCCAACGCAAAACCTTTACAAGATACCTTAGAATATATATA